>PVIY010018468.1:0-47530 GCA_004026745.1 Myrmecophaga tridactyla | reverse complement strand
TGAAACAAGTCTATAGAAATGTCCAATCAAAGGCTTCCAGGGAAAGATACCTTGGTTCAAGAAGGCTGATGAAGTTCAGGGTTCCTCTCTCAAGTGAGAAAGCACATGGTGAACACAGTCAGGGCTTCTCTCTCGGCTGGAAGGGCACATGGCGAATACGGTGTCATCTACTAGCTTTCTCTCCTGGCTTCCTGTTTCATGAAGCTCCCTGGGAGGCGTTTTCCTTCTTCATCTCCAAAGGTCACTGACTGGTGGACTCTCTGCTTCGTGGTGCTGCAGCATTCTCTGCTCTCTCTGAATCTCTCATTCTCCAAAATATTTCCTCTTTTATAGGACTCCAATAAACCAATCAAGACCCACCCAAATGGGTGGAGACATGTCATCACCTAATCCCGTTTAACAACCACTCTTGAGTAAATCACATCATCCAGGGAGATGATCTGATTACAGTTTCAAACATACAGTATTGAACAAGGATTATTCTACTTTTATGGAATGGGATTTATATTAAAACATGGCTTTTCTTAGGGGGCACACTTCCTTTCAAACCAGCACACCAACCAAACCCGTGTGTCTTCTCAATGACTTCTGTTGTTCCTCCATCTTTAACAACCCACCAGCAGTATCTGTTTGCCTTCAAATGCAGTAGAAGATGGCATTTGACAAGGCCTAAAAACCTGTTTGGCTTGTTTTTCTTGAATGCAGACTCACAGTCAGAGATAAGAAGCAAGTTTCCTGGGTTCTGGAGTGTCAGAGAAGCTCAGCAGGACCCCAGCTGATTTTAGAACATTGATGGGAATGGCTGGTAGAATAACCAGTTAGTTGCTTGGAAGCACATATATTAGTAGCAATAAGGCTACTACTTCTTTTGCTTCTGGTAGTTTCTCTTCTCATGTCCACAGTGAAACTGGCTGGGCCCACCACCAGGCCCAGGAGAAATGGATATAGTTGCACACTCACTTAACTCTCAGGTGAAATTTATTATGTGCAATTTATAGAAAACTTGATACTGCATACCAACAAAAATATTTTTCCTTGGTTTAAATATTACATTTTAGAAAATTACAAAACAAACGAAATATTATATTTCATTCCTAGCAACTTTGCCTTTCATTAAATCAGAATCAGATAGGTATGAAAAAATAACACTCTAGAATGTCATCTTGGCTCACAGAATTCTGAAAAAGAGGTTCTGGAATAATGTTCCCAATTTTTGTACTCCAAAGTAGCTGATGTCCTGCTTCTCTAAGCCTGTAAGTGAGTTTTCCTAAAGGGAGTTTGACTCCCATGCCAGCCTTCTTTGCCTTCCCTTGGCCTTAGGCCTCTTGGCTGGGCTCTGGCCCTGAGCTCTGAGCTGGATGGAGATGATACTCCTTACTTCAACAGCCCCCATTTCTTGCCCAGAATTCTGGCACACTGACTTGATGTGACTCTTGCAAACACGCACTGTCCAAGTCACAACAGACCTCCTGACAGTGGCATGCAGCCACACTGGAGAAATCAGCCACGTGGCCTGCTCTCCATGGTCTTGATTCCTAAGTCAGCACCTTAACTTGAAAAACTTCTTCCATTAGATCTATTTGCTTATATTCAGAGGAGATAATTGTGACCTGGACTTTTCCATCAAATCCATCTATCATACATGGCTCACCTCAATGAAGGAAAATGCATTTAAAGTGTAAAGCATTTAGAACAACATTTGGCACAGAGTAAGTGCTACATAAATGTTAGTTAATTAAACGAAATCCCTGCTATATTTGAGTGAGGACAATTTCCAGAAATTGCAGTACATCCAAAGAAATGAACATCAGACTTCTGGTAGAACAAGATGGCAACATAAGATTCTACAAGATGCTGTTCCCTTGAACAACTCTGAACAACTAGCAAAAACTGAATCTCTGAACAACAAGCAAAAACTAGTTGAACATCTAGCAAAACCTGGCAGAACTGTCTTCATCAAAACTTGAGAAAATGGTTAAAGGGTTGCAGTAACTGAACAAGTGTCAAATCAAGAAAAAGCATATTGAAAAAATGGTAGGCAAAACTCATGGTACCCAGCTAATCTCTCTACTCCCACTCCCTGGCACAGTGTGGCACCAGCCCATGCTCTCATTGTAGGTCCCTGGCCCTATTCCAGAAGGATAAGAGTAAACCCCGTATGCCTACATGTCAGCGCCAGTCTATCAGGTGGAAGATTAAAATACTGAGGCAAGAAATGTCTCTGGCTCCAGTATCTGTCCTGAAGGCAGAGAAGCAGATTGCAGACAAAGCAGTGTAAGAAATAGCTACATCCACGCAGCCTGCAGTAAAGGAATATCTGGATTAATCATGAAATAGGGCACCTAGGAGGGTTGAAAGTCTGTTTCAAAGGGAATAGAGGAGGCATTAGAATTACTATAAATACAGGAGTTCCTAAGACCATGAGCAAGCACATGTCCACAAAAGAAGCAAGCTCAGATAAGATAGAGAGGACCCTGCACTTTTCATTTGCCTTGGGCTGATCTTCTTGATAGCAGAGCTGAGTTCTAAGGGACAGCACCAGTCAAAACAGACCCAATTTGCTAAGACTGTGAAAGGTGCTTTTTGCTATGGTTTGTTCGTTTTTGTTAACTGTATTCAAGGAAAACTCTGTCACATCACTAGCTGTATATAAACTTAAGGAATATACAGCTCAGGGACTAAATTCCAAAGTTAACACCTTAAAATATTAAAATATATGGTGTGCAACAAAAGATTCCAAGACAGGAAATCATGACCTATGCAAAGGAGCAAGATAAAAAAAATACAGAAAATCCACAAAGAGGACCAGACTTTGTACATACTGGGAAAAGACTTAAAAATAAATGATCTCCAATATGTTCAATGAGCTAAAGGAAGACACGGAGAAAGAACAAAAGGATATGCAGCAAACAGTAAATGAACAATATGAGAATCTCAATAAAGAAATAAAAATTTTAGAGAGCACCCAAACAAGATTACTGGAGTTGATGAACGCAATAACTGAAATGAAAACTTCCTTAAATTCAAACCAGCACAACTTGGGCATTTAGTCCCTGTTTCTGGGACTTCATTTGTCTGTATGTTAAACCTTTACATATTGTAACCAAGATTCCTGAAACTCTTATCATTTTTACATTCATTTTTCTTTCTCTTTATCAAATTGGATAATTTCTCATGACCTGTCTTTAAATTCAGTGGCTTGTTCTTATGTCTTCTCCATTCTGATATTAAGAATATACAATGGATTTTTATTTTAGATATTGCATTTGTTGCATTCTTCAGTTCTAAAATATTCATTTGATCCTTTTCTACATTTTCTCTCTCTTTTCTGAAATTTCATTCTTTTTTTAATTTATTGTGAACGTATTTTCATTTTCCTCATTAAGCATCATGGCAACTATTTTAAAGCCATTGTTTTCTGTGTTTGGGATAATTTGGGACTTTATCATGCACACTGTGAATGTTGTGGTGTGAAGACTTTGAATTCTGTTATATTCCTCTGAGGAGTGTTGATGGCTTTGTTTTAGCAGGCAATTAAGTAGGTCAGACTTCAACTGCAAAGTCTGTTTCACCTATGGAAGGCTGAATGTCAGCTCTCAGTTATGACTGCTTCCAATCTGCCTTATAAGTGGGCGGTTTGAGGATCAACAAGAGGCTTGGTCAGAATTTACACTCAGATTTTTGTGTTCCCTTGTCTAGCTCTCTCATTTCCTGTATTCCTTCTTTACTCTCCAACATCCATGGTTTCCCTAGGTTCCTACTCCTGATATCTCTGGCCAGAGAGATGGCAATCCTTCCATGGGGTTTTAGCCACCCTGCTACAAGAAAGAGCCATAAAAATGGGAATTCTCTCAATGCCAAACACTTCCTCCAGGTATAAACACCCCTCCAACATCTGCCTGCTTTTGTTTACTCTCCAAAACCCACAGGCAGATATTCCCACCTGCATTTTTTTCAGAATTTATAGCAGTCATCTATTGGGGTTTGGTTTTCTTAAGAGCTTATATCAGCATCCTAGAATCAGAATGTTCCATATATTATAATTTGCAGTTGTATAAGGGTTATTTTATTTTTAATGGTTCAAATTATATTCAAATTTTATATATATATTCAAATTATAGATAGAACCTATCCATCTATTCATTCATTTTGCTCACCTTTTGCTCTTTTTCCTTTAACATTTTAATCAGAGTTATTTTGAGTTTATTTTCTGTTAATCAAACCACTTTAATAATTTTTGGCTTGCCTTATTGGCAGCTTTATATCTGAATTATTGTTCATTTTCTCCCAATTCTTTGCCCATCTAGCAATTTTTAGTGAATGCTGGACATTGTGAATATTAATTTTTAGAAGGTTTTTATCAGGCTCTATTACTCTAAAGAAAGTCTTAGGACTAAGAGTGTCCTAATAGGCATTTAAATTACTGAACAGATCATCTTGAAGCTATTGAAGCTTGGTTTTTGGCAGGCCTATTTCAGTTTTGTCCTCAATCCTGGGACAAAGTCTTTCTCCTATGGTGTATCCTTACTCCTAGAGTGTATCTTCCTGGATCTCACCTGAAGAGACCAAAGTCACTCCAATCTGGCTTGGACAGAATTCTAACCCCCATCTGCCAGCACTGTGCAGCCTCTGACAACTACCCCAGATCTCCCAGAATTTCCACATCATTCATGCACACTGTAGTAGAAGAGGAAAATTTTAAAGCGATTCATGGGGCTCTTTTTTTGTTGACTTCTTGGGATCTTGATATCCAAATCCCATCCATATTGGCAATGTTTAATCCAAACTTGTGCATTTTCTATCCAGAGGAACCATCATTATCTGCCTGGGTTGAAATTTTCCTATACTACAATTTGGAAAATATTGTCAGGAGAAATCTGGGGTGACTATGAACTCCCCTCATGCTTCTCATATCTTAGGTGGCCCTGCAGTGGTTGCTGTTAACTGCTTATTGTTTTTATTGGTTTTTTCTAGCTTTTATAGATTTTTTTGTTGCTGTTATGGTGGAAAGGTAAGACTGACACCAGTTTCTACATCAAAGTCTGGATCAGAAGTCCTGTTACAAAAGTCGCTTATGCTGATAATTTTGGTTTTATTCATTTGTTGAAGATAAATCATTGAAGGTTTAAAGATGGTGCTGATAAATGAGCACCATTCGAAGAGTACTCTGGCCACAGCATGGGCAGTGGGTTGAAGAGGAAAACTAAGTAGACCAAGGAGACTATAATAATAACAATAGTTAGATGTGTTGCCACACACTCTGCTAAGTATTTTACCTACACGGTCTCCTAGTTAATCTTCAAAACAACCCTAAGATATAAGGATTACGATTATTCTCATTTTTCCCCCATGGGAAAATAGAGGCATATAGAGACACAATCACCAAGTTTATTTGTATTTTGAGCTCACATTGGAACTCAAATCTAACTAAGAAGACTTTCTGTCTTTATCCCTGTTCCAAGGCCTTTGTAACTATTCAAATGAGACTTGAAGGGAGACTGAAACAACAAGAATATGAAGGAAGAGGAGGACTGGGGAAATATTTGCATTTAGAATGTATCAAGAAAGCTTGATAGCCTATCAGTGAGGACAGCTAAGCGCCCAGGATGACATCAGGTTTCAGATTTGTGCCAAAGGAGTGATGGAAGAGCCCTTCATTGGGATTTCAAACACAGGAAGGGGCTGAGGCTAGAAAAAAGATGATGGGTTGTTTTTTCTGGACGTTTTGGATCTGAGGGGCATACAGGTATCTCAAGTTTATACGGATATTTTAAAAACTTTGTAGGACTTAGAAACCCTCTTTTTTATCTACAGTACAGATGCACTTATATTGCACGTTAAGTACAATTTATATATAACTGTTTAAGAATTGGGTGCAGTTGTCTGGTTAACTCCATGTTATTTTTGTACCATTTAACCAAACTCATTGACTGTAGCATTTTCAATTATTGAATCAGTAGCAAAACATTCTCCAAATGTTAGCAGCATTCCTTCACAGCTCCCACAATCCTGCTCTCTGCAATGATCTTATTCTCCTGGAGTTCCACAAAACATCACACTGGTCCACACATAGGTGGCATTATGCTGATAGATCTAAGGGGCAGAAATTAGCACATACTTTAAATCCTTAGTAACATATTTGCACACTAGAGGGCAGGAGGAAAACCCCATAACATTCAGGAGCCAGTCACGCCACTGAAAGAGGGTACAGTGATGTGGGCCATGTCCAGATATCTCCTGCAAAATGAGAGATAAGTTAAGGTACCTTGCAGCACCTACCAAAACAAGGAGGTTCAAAGCTTTGTAGATTTTTTCAGTGAATTAAAGAAATCCTTGTTGGAATTTGTAATGCACAACTTGTTCTGCTCTTTTCTTCTTTTTCTAGCAAACATCTCCCACTGTTTTCCCACTTGCTATTATTTTCCAGCCACATTAATCTTCCTGATGATCCTAGAACAAGCTCACTCCTGCCTCAGGGACTTTGCACTTGCTATCATTTCATTTGCCCATCATGTTGTTATTCTCGCTTTCTGTCCTGTAGATATCAACTCTAAGCCACTTTTTCATAGATGATTTCCCTGACCGCCTAAAATGGATTCAAACATACACCGTTATGTTTTCTCTTGGCTCCTTATTAGTTTCCTTCATAACATAACTATGAATATCTTATTTGTTTACCTTTCTTATGGATGTTTTAGTTACGAGTTCATTGTCACTCTCCTTAACACTTTTTGTTTCTTAATTTTTGGAAATTTCAATATCCATGTAAATAGAGCTTTACAGTCACTGGACTCCCCTGTCTCCTCCAAAGACACTCAGTCCATGGTCATATCCTTTATCTTGTCATTATCACCAACTATGTGAATAATTATCATAACTGCTCAAAAATGGTGTTCTCCTCTACTTTTGTCATGCTGGCACAATTATACCCTGACTAAATCCTATTCTCCATCTACTCCATGTTTATACCAATGCAGAGAGATTGGAGAAAAAAAAACATAGTGTTAATCATACTTTCATTTTACAGGCACGATAGTCACAAGGGGACCCTAATTTTTTTAGGACCATATTGCCCTTAGCCTTTCTCGCCTATTCTCCTAGATGCTTTCTCCTCTGATTTCCAACACCTCCCCCATTCTTATTTTAAGCTGATGACTTTATTTCTTGCAGCACTGAGAAAACTGAAGCAATCTGAAAAGAACTTCTACAACTTCCAGCTCAACATTCTTCTATATTCCCACAAATCTGCTTCTATACTCTAACCTCCTCTTCTGTACCAAGAGGATCCACTCTCCCAGTCAAGGTCAACCCCTCTATTTGTATAGGAGAGCCACCTCCCGCATCCAATTAAGGATGATGCTCCAGAAATTCTCCGCTCTCACTCCTGTACCACTAGTGTTTTCTCTGCTACTTGATCTTTCCTCTCTGTTAACAAACATAGGTTATTTCCGACAGACCCTGCGTCATGTGCACTAGGATACACACAGTGAATGACAGGTTCCAGAAGATACCCTTTCCCTGTATGCACTGACAGCAGAATTTGTGATGTGAGACAAAGAGGCTTTCTATTCTCTCTGAGGTGTGATGGGGGGGTGCAGTGTGGAAGCCCAGGACAGAGCCACAAGTTGGAGCACAAAAGATATGGCTGAAAAGTCTTACGTAATTCAATCTCTGGCCTCTCATGATAATTGTTCCTTCATAAACTGGAGGTTCCCAAGGGGAAAGTGAACCTGCTCAGCTAATTCAGGAGCTAATCTAATCCCAGGGTGGGCATTCTGGGACTCCTGAGTGAAGTCTCAGGTAACAGAAACCTAAGTTACCTTGAAGAGGTGGGAGCTAGTGCTGGTAATATGCAGTGGTTTTGTGTCCCATCTTGTCCCTGAACTCAAATTACACATAACAATGTGGAATGAGATTACCCTGAGACTTCAAAGACTGGCATGGTCATCTCTATATGAGGGAGCACAGGGCGGTTGCCGTCAGATTCTGGGATGAGATGATGCCAAAAAGATGTCTGCTATGGATTAGCTCAGAGAAGAGAGCCATTAATGCCTCTTCGGGGATGAATAGTTTCCAAGGATAATGTGTCAATAATTTGGAATACTGCCAGGGAAGAAAGGAAAGATGGTCACCCAGCAACTTGGGACCTTGCAGTTACAGCCATTTCTCAGGGAAGGCCTTTGAGTCAAGTGCTATTGTTCATGTTTACTTCCAGATGTACCTAATCAATGCCACCTTTGAGCAGGGTCTCCTTCTGGTGGCATCTAAGAATTGCAATACTCCTCAAATCTCTCAGTTGTGTTTAAGACAGATTTTGCTGATTTATGATTACAAATCTGTCTTTGTTACTATCAATTAATGTAACCAAGTTCTAGCCATGATATATTTTCTATGCGCAGCTACGATCTGACTACCTGGCCACTGCCATCCCAGCCCAGACTACACCAGGCAGCTTGACCCTTCGCTTGACCCTTCAGACTTTTGGGGAGCCGATTTACAAGGTGATGTCTCAGCTCCTAACTTGATACTTGTTAAGTAATTGAGGAAACTAATGGGGAAGTATCAGCTATGCATCTGACAGAGTTACTTAAGAATCAACTTAAGATGTGCAGGGGTGTGAGCTCCTAGATATCAGAGGCATCATTCACAGACATAGGGGAGACAGAAGGATGGAATAGTTGTCAATGAAGAAGATGTAAGGTAAACACTGGTGTATGAATCAGGGGTCACTAATCTGAAATGTGAACCAGCCCTCACTTGATTTTGGCTGGTCACATTGCGAGATTAGTTGTTCCCAAACATTCATTTATGATCCTGATGCACTGGAATCAGCATAACTTCGGGAATTGTTAAAAATATATTCTACACAATTTTCATGGGGCCACCTAACCTGAAGTTTGATGTGCCTGAGAGTTTAAGAAAAAACTGAATTACCAAGGAAGGCAGCATGCAGGAAAGCAGAATTGACTATCTGAAAGTACAATAGTTTGAGAAGTTTTATCTAGAAAGGGAAGAGCTGAATTCATGTGTCCATGAATGGACGCCTAAGACTTAGGGCCTAGTCTTATGTAAGGCATATGGAATAATTATCTCTTTTATGGGTTTACTGAAAACCAAAGTAACAACTCTAGTCACTTCCAATGAAGAAGAGATTCCTTAATTTAATGAAAATGATAATTTTTATAACAGAAATTCTAGAGTCACAAGAAGAAATAAGCTGCAACATTAGGGGGCCTAAACAAAGTATCAGTCTTCTCGCATTAGGATAGATTTGGAAATGCTTCAGTAACACCTCTTGAAATCTTCGTGGCTTACTGACAAAATTTCTGTCTCATGCAAGTCTACCACTGATAGTCTGAGTAGCTTTGCAGGCCATGTCCATCCACAATACAGTAAGCCAGGCTGCCAGCACTTATGGCTTCATTGTTCAGCCCAAGACCCCCACATTGATCATAGTGAGGAAAAAAGTCAGACTAGAGAATCACTCAGAGGCATTTTACTGCATCAGTCAGAAGTGATAGGCATCGTTTTTGCTTGTGTTTCTTTGGTAAGAACGGGCTCAGCCAACTGCAAGTAGGCTGGGAGGTGTTGCCTCCCATATGCCCAGGAGATAAAGAGAACCAGATATTGGAGCGTACGTCTCCCTCTTCTGGTGGTTTCTAGTCAGCCATCTGTGTGGTACTATCTGGCTTCTGGAACACTCCCCTAGAAAAAGAGACCGAGGCCCTAAATGTGACCACTGGTAGTTTCTTTGTTAGAGTCAGATTGAGCAAGGGGTTCATTCAAAATGGCCAGTCTGATAATCATTGCTCAGTTCGAGCACTTGATCTGTGCATTCTTATAATTACTGCAGGCCTGGAGGATATAAAGGCAATTGTTAACTGGAACTAGGAAGCAGGAGAATTCTGGCATTGACTTTTGCCGCTTGCTAAACTGGTTGGCATCAAAAGCAGATATAGGGAGTTGAGGAGAACAGTATGTCACCATCACTGTTCTTTTCCTTCCATCACCACTTCCCTATAACCCCTCCCGAGATGCTGGTTCATCCCCTTAGTTACAAAGCAGAGTAGACGTGACTTTATAGGCACTTAGGGTGCCAGGTGCTAACCTTGTGTGCATTTGTGTATGTGTGCATGCACACGTGTGTGTGTGTGTGTGTGTGTGTGTGTGTACACATACACAGTATGTGAAACAGATCTTACAGCCCATTTCAGGGTAGAATCAACCAATGAAATGAAAGGGAAAGAAAGATTTCGAATGCGCACATGAGCCATGAAATCAAGATGGTGTTCCTGGCCTCCTTAGCAAAATTCATCAGGAAAGATATGCTAAGATTTACTAATATGATTTATTACATGGTGTGATTAGACCGAGATCATACATTGGCTTCCCACTAGGGCCCTTTATAATCCCAAATGGCAGAGAAAGAAGAAAGAAGTTGGAGCAAAATCTGGAAAGTTTTAGGTTGTGGGATGAAGACTAAAGATTTTGCAGTCCCAGGGCTCTGTGACACCCATCCTGTTAGACCCGCAATGGCTCACAGACATGCAGTTACTTCCTAATGTCATAAGATGTTTTGATAGATTGAACTTGGGTTTTCAGGGGGAAAATAAGAGCATTTTTGGTGATTTATTCCTATGTTCAGACTCACAGGGATTCAGAGGATAGCACCTGGACACCTGTTGTGGAACTGTCCTGAGTTCAGGAGGATTACAAATCCTACAAGAATCACCTATTTGATAAATAACACGTAACAATTTCAGAAGAGTTTACGCATAGAGTCTAGAGAATATAAAGTTATTCATCAAATAGTGATGAAATGTCTGCTATATAGAGGTCAGGCACTGAACCGGGGACTGGTTGACAGAGATAACTAGCACTCACAAATGTCCACATGCTCTGTTTTTTACCCCAGCTTTCCTTGTAACTAAGTGAGTATCATGTGACATGTGGCCAGTGACTGGTGAGCAGAGAGAAATGCGTGGCTTTCAGATCTAGGCAGGTAAGAGCCAGTGTAGCTCCTCCAGCTCTCTCTTCCCCTGCACCTTGGAAGCACATATTCCAGAAGGTGAAGCCATAAGATGGAAAAAGTCCCCCTGATGTTATTGTGCTAGCCTCTAAAATTTAGATACTGTTGCAACAGCTAGTTTTAGTTCTCTTGACTGGGGATTCCGGGTGGAAGAAATCAGGCCTAATCCTTTCTTTCATGGAGAATACACTTTAGTGGGAAAGCTTATCTAAGTTTTTGTAACTGTCTTTAAAATTCATGCAGACTGTGTCCAAATTATTCAATTCAGTTTTAGATGGAGACTATGGTGCTAAAAACAAATTATGCTGGCTTTCATTGGAATTTTAGAGTTTTATGCCACTCAGATATTCACGCAATAAATAGTTTTTAAGCCCTACTATGTACCAGTTCCTGGTCCAGAACCTTGGGATACAAAATAATGGTCAAAATAAATAAAGTTCATACCGTAGATGCATAGTCCCATGAGGGAGACAGGCATGAACCAACTAGCAAATAGATATAAAATGCAATGTCAGGTAGTGAATGTTATGAAGAAAAACAGAACAGATCAAGGGTTATGTGTTATGGTCTCCTGGGGCCACTAGTTTAGACAGGGTGGAAAGGAAAGTCCTTTTAGGGGAGGGAACCTCAATGCACTGTGGGACCAGCCGTGAGGATAGCCAGGGGGCTGCTCAGGGTGGAGAACCCGATAAGGGCAAGTATCAGAGCTGTTCTTGCAGGTCAGGCTCTGAGCTCAGTGTCTGAACTCTGGGCAATGTCCAGTCCACCATCACCAGAGAGCCTTACAGTCAGGCTGAGAGGGACCCTGAGTAACCCACAGTTCTGGAAAATAATTCGGTCTTTCAATTCTATTTTCTCATTGATTTGACCAACCTCACACTCTGGTTTTAAGCATTCTTTGTGTCTATGCATTTTATTTGTTTTGATGGAGCGCATCAAACACATTTGCCTTGTTTCTGCTAATACCCACATGAGTTTCTGATGAGGTTCACCTACTCTTGGATGCCCCAGCTTTGGACTTCTGCAGCATCAAGTGGCTTTCTCTGCCTAATCCAGGGTTCTCCAAACTAGGTTACTGAAGTGGATCCATTGGAGAATACAAAAAAATTACAAATCTGTATTCATAGTTTTATCTCCTCTTTTTAAATTGTCTTTTTAATGCCTCAATACAATAACACATGTATGCAGTTTTGTAATAAATGAAGGTGTATATATTGGAATATATTATGCACTAGTAAGGGGCATGATCAAAAGTCTTTGGACCCTACTAGGCTGATCCAAAGCCTTTGTCACCCAAGGTCAGGTCACCCTTGGTTCAGAGGAGCAGCTTCATTCTGCCCCAGGTAACCTGATGATGATCACAATTAAATATTCAGACCAAGAGTCTGAACAGGGGTCGTTGTGGATGTCACTTTCGCATCTGGAAGAGGTGTTTTAGATACCCACATATTGGATTTCCCAGGGTCTTTCCATCTTAATGACTAATAGGACAATATATGAAACCTATGCCATGGGGTTCCCATCCCCAGGGAGGTCTCCAATCTACCAAGGGAAGATACACACATGGTGAAACATGAAGAAGACAACTGGATGGCAAACACAGACCTCATAGCCTCTCCAGGCACCAGAGTCAAAGACAAAGTATAACATGGCCAAAATGTCATGAAAACAGACTGTGATGGAAAGAAAGGAACACTGCAGGTTTCCCAGGACAAAACCAGACAAATCACTTAAATTCGGAGTTTTGATAGCTCAAGTACAGAGTGTACAGTGCCAACCCCATGGGATACTTGTAAGGGTTGCTGGAGGCAGTACCTGTAGAGACTTCGAATTAGCATATGGTAGGGATTATGACTCAAGGAGGAGGAATCTACCTTCATGAAAGAGCATCTACAGGCTTGGGTCTCACCTCATCATCTCATTCAGCTCTTCTAAATATACTCCCTATTTTATTGCTCAACTCACAGAAAGATTAAATAGTACTGCTAAGGCCCCATAGCTAGTAAACAACTGAGCTAGTATTTGAGCCCTGCCCTGGCGGACTTCAATGTGGAAGCCTTTTCCATCCCATTAGGCTGCTTGCATAAGGTTAGGACATTTCGTAACAAGTCAGAGACATAAAAGAGAAGTAGGGGTGAACTCACTTTTTCAAAAGACTGAAAGAAACACTCACATGTTTATAAAGTACAGCATACTTCTGTTTGGTTGTTGTGTTATAATAAACTAAAGGTGTGCTTTCTTATAAAAGCAAACCATTCTTCTTTGAAACATAAACAACACCAAGTATATAAAGAAGGAAGTAAAATTGCTCCAGCTGGAAATTCTGCATTCCAGGATAATCACTAGTTGACTTCCTTCCAGAGCCTTCTTATGCATGCACTTTAGTTTCTGCATATAGATTCTTACCTCTATTGTGAAATGCTTTGTTCTCTTACCCCTGAATGTTCAAACCAACACAAAAGACCAAAAGGTAAGAGGCAAAGAGAAAGAGACAGGAAACCAATATATATTGAGCTTCCACTATATGCTGGTCCTTTACGTATATTCATTTATGTTATCCTAACAACCAGCCCAAGACCTTGGGACTGTAATCTGCATTTACAGATAAGAAAATTAAAACTGTATGGGTTAAGTAATTGTCCCCAGTGAACTAAGCTCAGCTCAGACTGTCCCCAAATCCCATGATATGTCCAATAGGCCATAGCATCTCCAAGTGGAATTGGGACCATCATTTTCCCAGAGCTCCTCATACAAGGAAGGTGAAACTCAAAAGTCTTATATGGGAATAGTAACACATCTGTGTCTGTAAAACATTTGCCTCTAACCTCTGAATGGTGCCATCCTCCCTGTTGAGCCTGAGGGCTCCAGCCAAGGAAAAGAGGGCATGTCCCAAGATCTATCTTCTACTCCTTGATCCTAGCCACATTACTTCCAAACTGAGCCTGAATCACCTACCAGAGTCTTTCACACTGCTTCCAATTAGCCCCATGGAGAACAGAAGTGAAGGGAAAAAAGCAAAGGAAGCCCCAGAAAACGCGTGTCCTCACTGTTTGCTCTGCACAGACCTTTACCACAGAAAGCTGTGTTGATTTAACTGGTGTTTACCCTGCTTTCCTAACCTTCTGCAATGTGGAAAGTTGAATACAGGATACAGAGAACCTATTTCAGCACAATGGAAAACATTGATCTCTCACTACATTCCAGGGCTAATCTTATTTTTTGTCCCCAGCCATTTCAGTGAATTAATTTCATTTGCCAGCCATTAAAAATAAACAGCCACTTCACTTCCAAGTGAAGGAAAAGAGAAATAATGTTTATTGAGCAAAGCATTTCATGATCGTTTTTTCACTTAACCCCGATTTGAATCCCATGATGTAAGGGTTATCATCCCCTTGCCACAGAAAAAGTAGATGTAGCAGGCTCCAGGTTCTTGGCAATAAGTGGCAGAGCTGGGATTTGAATTTAGTCTGTCCCACTGCTTCTCCACTCTGTTCCCTAAAACCTTCATAGACAGCAGGGAAAGCGCTAATAGTGAAAAGAGCAAGAGCAATTTCTTGTAAGGTTTAGCATACAAAGACCCTACAGCTAGCCATTTCACACAAGAGAAATAAAAATGCATTCATACAAAGACTTTTGCATGAAGGCTCCTAGAAGCTTTATTAATAATCAAAATTGGAAACAACCCAGATATCCACCAAGAGATGACTAGATGGATTAATTGCAGTGAATCCATACAATGGAAGAGTGCTCAGCAATAAACATGAATGAATTGCTGAAATATACAACAATGTGGATGAATCTCAAAAATATTATGTCAAGGAAAGAAGCCAAACTCAAAAAGTATATAGTGTATCATTCTAGTACCATGACGTTTTTATAGAAGAGCAAAATTAACCTATGCAGACAGAAGTCAGAATAGAAATGACATTTGGTGGGGAATGGCTAGGAAAGGGCCTGAGGAAACTTCCAGTTTGATGGACACACCATCAGTCTTGGTCTAGATGGCATCACAGGATGTACTCAATGTGAAACTAGGTCGAGCTCATGTTTAAGATTTATGGTTCTGTTGTATGTAAACAGCACCGCAGTAAGAATAAGTAAAAAGTAGCGGGGGATGGGGGTAGAAACATCCTCCCAGAAATGAAGGTAGTGATGATGGAGATTGGAGAAGTCAGAGGATGTGAGAGAGATTTTATAGAGTCATCTTATTTATTTTCTCTGAGCCTCACCTACAAAATAGATATAATCAACCTTCCTTGAAGACTGTTGGGAAGATTAGAGTTTTGTACATACACTGGCTAACAGATCACCAATTGGAAAATGGGATGCTTTGGCTGAGATTAGGCTGTGAGCCTTTGGGGGTAAGCCAGGGAGGGAGACGTCAGTGTCGGCTCCTGGGCAGAGAGGCCTAGCTGAGAGGGCCCTGCAATCCCCAGGTTGAGCCACAGGAAGCAGAGAAGGAGGGGACACATAGGGGCCTGATGCAATCCCCTTCCCTTGCTGGGATTTCATCATTAGTGGCCATACCACTCACTCTACTGTTCTCCGTTGAATATTCCTTTTTTCTTGTGGGGGCAGACAGAGGAGACAGAACAAGGGAGCAGCTCTAGGTGGTAGTGGGATCCCAGGTTTGGGGATCAGGAAAACCAACTCTAGGTCCAGGCTACGAGGTCTTGAACAATCTGTGCCCCTCTCTCCCCTCGAGCTTTCTAGCAAAAGGAGCATCTCTCAAACTATCACTTCAACACAAATGGACAAAACAACTGAGTGATATACAATACGTATCTATTTATCAGGATTTGCATGACCCTTATAAACTTCAGGATTCTAAAGGTTTTAACACTTTCAGCCTGGCAAGATCCGATAGCCATCTGGTAAAACTCCATTTCTAGTCTTCTTCTTCCTTTATTTTAACTCAAGTCATCAAGCATCATTTCAGCACCTGCTCTGTGCTAAGTGCGAAATGGAAAGCACAGGGGACCTGCCCCCAAGCAACCAGCCAACTAGTGCTGCAGCTGAGCTTCATGGTTAAGTGCCCCTTCCCTGTGGTTGCCCAGCCTGGTCCCATGCTCCAACTCTGGGAAGTAGGGCCACTTGCTTATCTTCTTTGAGCTTCAGTTTCTTCATCTGTAAAAATGGAGATAACAAAAGTGCCAACCTCTTAGGCTCATGTGGGGATGAGAAGAGTTTCTCTGGGTAAAAGGCCTGGAATGATGTCTGGCATATACTACATGCTCAATAATGGTTAGTGATTATGATAAAGGTTCTAAAGGGGTTGCATGCAAACTGTGTGGAAGCCCAGCCCATCCAAGTTGGGGGATCAGGGCTCAAGAAGACTTATCAATTAGTTTGTCCTGGATGGATGTGGAAGGACAAACTGGACCCAGCTGTGTGGGAAAGGAAGAGAAAGGTGTTTCCCTCCTGTAACAGAATCCAGCCTGTGCCATGGTGCCACAGAGAAGTGGAGGTGGTAGGTTGTGGCCATGGACTCAGGCAGGGGTCAGCAAAGTTTTTCTGTAAAGGCCCAGATGGTAATTAGTATAGGCTCTGCAGGGCACATGGTCTGTCACAACTATTCAACTCTGTCCTTGTAGCACCAAAGCCGCCATAGGCAGTATGTAAGCCAAGAGGCATGGCTGGGCACCAATAAAACTATTTTTGACAATGAAATTAAATTGCATATTATGTTCATATGTCACAAAATATTTTGCTTCTTTTTTTTTTTTTCCAACCATTTAAAAATGTAAAATGGAGTCTTAGCTTGTTGGCCATATGCAGACAAATGGCAGTAGGGATTTGGCCTGTGGGCCATGGGAAACCTTGAATGCTGTGCTAAGGAGCTTGACCTTCACACAGGCACCAATAGGGAGCCAGTACAGGGGTCAAGCTGGTTTTCTCATCAGTGAGCCCCAGCACTGGGGACGGTAGGCACAGAGAGCAGCTACACTGACTGAGAGTTGGGGTTTTGCTGGGTGTGCACCAGAAAGAAACAAGGCAGGGAGTTGAAGATTGTATTCATTCCTCATTGCTACTGTGATGAATAACCACAAATTTAAGGGCTTAAAACAATGGGAATTCATTTCTTATAGTTCTGGAGGTCAGAAGTCTAAACTAGGCCAGCAGAGCTATGTGCTTTCTGGAGAATCTGGGAGGACTCTGTTTCCTTGACTTTTCCAACTTCTAGAAGCAGCCACTTGCCTTGGGTCTGGTGGCATCACTCCACCCTCTGCTCCCACCATCCATCTCCTCCTCTAACTGACCCTCCCACCTTCCTCCTATAAGGACCCTTGGGATCATATTGGACCACCTGGATAATCCAGGATAATCTTTCCATCTCATGATCTTAAATGTAATAATATCTGCAAAGTCCCTTTGCCATGAGAGGTCACATGTTCACAGGTGCTGCGGATGAGCATGTGGACATCTTTGGGGAGCCACTATTCTGCATTGACAGGAGAGCAGCTGAAGGGATGATAACACCAGGTTAGAGCAGGTCACCAGACCATCTTCCTCTGTCTACCACTAGCAGGTCCATTAGAGCCAAGGGCAGACAGGAAAGGAGCAGCAAGAGAGGGACTGGAGCATATGGGAGTGGAGAGGGGTGAAGGAGGCCTCTGGAAATGAGATGGACAGGAAGCAAGAGGTCAGGGGTTTGGACGCCCCCTCCACAGGGATGTTGAGTGATGGCCAGTCTCCAGCAATGCAGGGTATGGCCCTTAGACTTGGGAAAGGTGGGACTACCCAGGTTCAGAAGCAGCAGGGAGGCTGGAGAAGGAGCCCCCTCCACTGGTGTGTCCTTCAGTTTTCCTGATAAGTATAGAGGAGGACGAGGAACTGCTGATAAGGGGGAGAAGGGTGGCTGGGCCCCTGAGCTGAGAAGCCAGTAGGAGAGATGCTGAGATTGTCCCATTGAGCAAGGGCATTTCATCATCTGCAGGGCACTGTGGACCCACCCTAAGAGTGTTTGCTCTTTGCTGGCATGAGAGGTGGGAGAGACCCTATGAGGGAGGCAGAGGGAGTTGGAAGAAATGGAACTAAACGGAGTCCAGAGAACTGGGTTCCAGACAATCCAGGGACCCCCAGCTCCTTCCTGGCACTCAACCCCAGCATCAGCTGTCCAGTCTGCCACCTATTCCCTTTAGCTCTTGAACCTGCCTCTCCGATCCATCCGTCTGCCTCGTCCTCCCTCAACTGGCCATCTGCAAGGGCCTCCAGGATCCTTAGTCCCCATGAGAGTGTCACTTCTCCTTTGCAAACTTTGAGCCTGGCACCCCAGAGGTGATATTTAGTGAGTGAATGAATAAATGAACAGATACATTAATAGAAAGGAAAACTAAAGAAGACAGCCTCATAAGCTGACTATAGATGGAGGAAGGAGGGCAGGGAGGAAGAGAAGGAGGCAGACTGGCTGCATTGTCAACACCATGGTGACTCTCTGTGCCTCAGTTTCCTCATCAGATGACAATTATGGAACTCATGGCATGGGATTGTGTGAGTTGATAATCACACAGCATTTGGAACAGAGCCTCGTACTGAGCATGTGCTTGAGAAGCATCGGCTGGGATAGAAGTCAGTTTGGGGATCTGTGTCATAGAATGACAGCAGCGAGAGTCTCCTGAAGACCTAGCAAACACAGATGTTTAAAGTCAATATGAACAATGTGAACAAGGTGAATCGACCCATTTCAACCCAAGGTCTATGTTAGGCAAGTTCTAAGGGGCCCCATGGCTCTCTGTTATCTGAGCCACCCACACAAGGGTTGCATTTCTGATAAGCAAGTCCCAAAGTCCTGCTGTGTCTCCCTTGGCCCCAGGCATAGGTGCACCCACACTCCCAGCCTGCTGGCCTGCCCTGCTCGCTTTTCTCTCCCATTCCAGCAGGGAGCCTCAGACAGGGGCACCCACGTCATGAGGCAGGAAAAATGAGGACGCACCTAGAATTTGGTGTCATTGCTGCCAAGCTAGTGGGTGCTTTCCAGAACATCTGCAGGGATTGCTGCAAGGAGAAAAGAGAGAGCACTGACAGGAGTGCCTATTGGACAATATGTGGCCATTTGAACATCGAATAGGAAATAATTATAGTTCAATAGGACAGACTGCAAGTTCATAGTGACACTCAAAGGAGAAAAGTTTGAAAGAAGTGTAGAAAAGCTTAGTTATGACACACGTTAGTTTTATTAATTTTAATAAGCAGGTGGCAGAACTAAAGTGTATGTTTTAGTCCTTCTATCAGCTGTGCTGTCACTCACCAATGCATAGATATGCTTTATTTCCTTCTCTATCTGATTAGGACAAGGAGTGAAAACAAGACACTGAGAACAAGCCACACAGTTCTGGAGACACCAGGAATCATGTGCAGGAAGCAGAGCCAGAGGCTGCACACACAGGAAAGAAGGCTCCAGCAGGGTGTGTGAAATTGGTGGATTCACAAGCATGCCCAGAGTAGGTGAAATAATTGTGCAAACTCAATTCACCTCCAGAAGATAAAATCTTGAAACATCAGGCTAACCCTGCTAATTAAAACAATTTATGAGAAGACAGACCCAAGTGCTGTTTGTGCTAACAAGCAGGACCTGCATTAAACACCCTCATTTAAGCCTCACAACGGTCATGTGAGAAAGGGATTATCAACCCACTTTATAGATGAGGAGACCGAGGTTTAGAGATGTAAAGTGAAACCTTCCCCTGAATCCAAGTCTGCCTGCCTCTGACTGTTCTGGCACCTCACAGGTGCTCCGAAAGAGGCTTCTGACCTTGCACCTCCAGGAACCAAAATGAGGGCAGCCCCTCAGGAGAGGGGATTGGAGGCATTTTCAGATAAGCAGAGACCTGAATCTGAGAATAGTGCTACTCACCAAGCCTAGAACCCAGGACCCATCTAAAAGGTTTTCCAGCCCAGCTCCCCAAAGATGACGGAGGTGGTGGGAATTGCCTTGCGGTCTGGCATGTGCCTGAGGCTGCCCTAAGCACTTGATGTATTGTCTCATTTACTCTTCACAATCTTGGTGGAAGGCACTATTCGTATCCCCATTTTACAGATAAAGAAACTGAGGCATAGAGAGGTTAAGTGGCTTGTCTACAATCACACAAAAGGAGTGGAGTTAAGGTTTGGACCAGATAGCTTAGCCTCTGAGCCCGTGCTTTAATCACTGATTTACAATGCCCCCCAAGAGAAGGGAGCAGTGCTGGAGTGGGGAGGGGGAAGTCTGAGAGTGGGGATGCCTGGTGTGTGTATGGGAGGAGGGCAGCACAGGCTGGTTCCCACACTCTCTTACCAAGGGGTTCAGCAGCCCTGAAATCCAGCCAGGGGACCTCTGGTCTTTGATCAACGTGGCCCGAGGCCCTTCTCCAGCATACCCCACACCTCGCCCACAACTTGTTGCAGACTCCAGCCTCAGCTCTCATGCCTCTGCCCATCCCACATGCGGGACTCCCATTCTTGGGCCCTATGGAGAGGTAAGGTCTCCGCAGATGCCCCTTATTTACAACCAGCCATGATATGCATTCACTCCAGGGAACCAGCCCAGAGGCCAATAGACAATTCCAGAAGTATCCAAGTGGATACAATTTTCCCCACCATGGTCTGTAGTTCGTGGGCACAGTGCCCTCAAGAATGGCCACTGGGTGCCCCCTAGGCATTCTGTCCTTGCTCATTTTCCCAGACACCCCACCCCTTCTCTCAGGAGTACGCCCAGAGTAGTTCTCTGCAGCATCAAAGGTGACAGGAAGATGCCAAGAGGAAAGTGTGGGAGTTTAAAGATAGACAGATAAGGAAGGGTGGGGCATGGAGTCCTTGACCCAAAAGTCTCAGGGAGGACCTGCACCCCAGGACTGGCCTGAGAGGTCTGCCCAGCAGAGAGATCTGCTGGATCCCTCCTGCATCCAGCCAGGGTCTGGGATATACCCTTCTCCCAGCCTCCAAGGGCCCCCTTTGGGCATTTCAGAGATGTCTCATCCTCTTCCTTCTGCAGCTGGCCCTGGGCACCAGCAAAGATTCCATATGCCAAGCCTAGGCAAGTAGGGTCACGCCTGCCATCTCCATTAATCATGAGCTGGGTGCCATCCCTCTCACAGAGGCCGGGGGAACTGATGACTAGTCCTGGGCCACACAGCCCCGGGACAGGGCAGGACAGCTGGTGACACACAGAGCTGCCTGGGCTGGGAAGGCATGGCATGGCATCTGCCTGACAAGCTAGCGGCTTTGTGTAAGGCCACTTCCTGCCCCAGTGCCCCCACCCCTCCAGATCTGTTGCCACTGCCAGGAGCCTCAGTTCTCCTGGGCAGCAGAGATTGCACAGCACTCAGGGTGCCCACAGCCTCCCCGCAGCAGCCCGGGAGCCCAGGAGCATTGTTGGAGGAGGAGGAAGTGGAGGAGTTGGCCTGCCCAGCAGGCGTGGCGGCCACAGCAGCCCTGCAGCACCCAGAACTCAAGGTAGAGGGGCAGGTGCCCAGCCACTGGCCAAGGAGACAGAGGTGGGGAGTGGGGGAAAGTGGGCTTCCTTCCAGAGAGCACTGCTCACCTTGGGTGAGAGATAAGAGGGGCAGCTGAGCTGTGGGGCCTTTGTACAGATAGGGGAACTGAGGGCCAGGGAGGGGAAGGAACTCGCCCAGGAGCATGGAGGGCAGGCCCAGCTCTCTAGACTATGAGCAGATGTAGAGTCCTGGGAAAAATGCCCACTTGTCAGCTCAGGAGAAAAAGCAAGGGCCTTGAAGGCAGATGATAGAGTTGTGGGCCTAAAGGGGGAGTGGGGCAGAGAGGGGATCCTCGCATCTCTGAGCCTCAGTTTCCCACTCCTATTAGAAAAGCAGTGTACATACTCAGCCCACAGGCTTCCTGTGAGTAAATGAGAGAATGCCTTGCCCAGGGACCAACTGCCTGGAGGAAGCTCCTAGAATATACCCCTTTCCTCGCCCACCCCAAGGCCTTCCCTAATCATGGTCAGCAAGGGCTGTGGCTAGGACTTCAGGGAGACCCACTAATGCGGAGGAAGGATGGCAGGCTGAGCTGTGCACACCCAACTCTGGACTAACCTTGGGTTGCTGCATTTAGTCCTCACAACAGCAAAATGCGATAGGAACCCACTTTACAGACAGAGAAACTGAGGCACAGGAAGGTTAAAGAATTTTCCTGAAGATTTCACCACCAGCAAGACACACCTGGCCCCTGAGTCCCTGTTCTGAACCTGGGTGTAAAGGAACCACCAGGTCACTCATCTGGCAGAGCCCCAAAGTAGAAGCAAAACTGGGACTGGGTCCATGAGAGAAGGGGCTAAACTCACTCACTCACACATTCAACAAATACCTTCTGAGTATAGCCCATGTGCCCAGCAGGCACCAGGCCCTGGGGTACCAGTGGGCAAAGCAAAGAGGAGGTCCTACGTGAGGCATACAGTGTGGTCATCAGAGAGGCAGAAGAAGAAGGAAGGGACAGAGGGGGTGGAAGGGTTGATGCTGGTTCATTTAGGGCAAGGCCAAGGAAAGCCTCTCTGGTTGGGGGGAGCTTAGGGAGAGGCCTGAATGGAGTGAGGGAACAGTGTTTCTGGCAGCAGGAACAGCTAGCCTCCCTGAGACTGGAGTAGGCCCACTAGATTCCAGGGAGAAAAGGCCAGTGAAGCTGGAGCAGAGTAATCACCGGAGTCCATGAAAAGGGGACCCAGTAGGGGGTTTGTGGGCCACTGTAGGGACTTTGGCTTTGTCTCTGAGCCAGAGGGAGCCATGGATTGGGGTGGAGGTGGCACAGGGGGTAATGTGAATTTACTTAGGATTTTAAAGGGATCACAATCAAGAGGAGCTGGGCAGGGCTGGAGCCTACTGACCTCTGCCCTAGCACACCACCCCCAACCACCATCAGAGTCCCCAAGGCGAGGGCCTGCACCTGTGGCCTGGACCACTTTCCTGAGGACAGGGCAAGCAGTGGATGTGTTGCACCCGCCGGCTGGGAACTAAGCCTCCTTCTGTGATAGCAGCCCGGAAGCAGGGCTGAACAGAGGAAACAAGAGAAAGGACTTACTGTGGGTCAGGTATTTTAAACAAATTATCTTGTGCAGCCCTAACAAGGATGCTAGGAGGGGGAACTTCCGACACCTATGAGGCAGAGAGAAGCACCTCCTGGTTCAGAGAAGCGAAGCTATATGCCTGAGGCCACACAGCTCTTTAGTGGCAGATACAGGCAGGATTTGACCTAGGATGGCCTCAGCCAAAGCCAGACTCTCTTTACAAGTTTATACTCTGGCCCCCACCTGGACCCTTGGAGACCCACACCAGCCTAAAGTGACCATGTCGGCCTCATCGTTTCCCACCATCCCCTTGGCAAAGTCAAGAGGGATTTTACACCGGAGGCTGGTTTGGTGATTTTGGACCAGGGGCCTCTCCTTTCTGGACCTCAGTTTCCCCCTCTGATAATAACCCACATTAGCCTCCCCAGGCAGAGCCTTCAAAATGACTCAGCAAACAGGGGTTCTCACTCTTGGGAGGGTGAGGCAGCCCTGGAGGGTTCCTGAGCAGGAGCATAGAGCTGGCAACGTGGGGCTGGGCCCAGAGGTCTGACTCACACCACCCCCAACTCACCCCCAGCCTTAGATGCAAGACGCGGTGGTTTATGAGCCAGAAAAGCCGGCTCCCTTTGGCATACGGGGCAGAGGGCCATGCCGAGAGCGGAAGGACAGCCTGGGTGGGCAGCTTGCTGCCCGTCATGGACTTAGTCCCTGTTTACTCCTCTGATAACTGGGTGACCTTGGTTAATGTTCACTAGCAGCCTCCCCCATCGTCCCATTTGCATGCACTGCTTAAATATGGACGAGCGCAGGGGATCTGTCTCCTCAGCCTTGGTCACCAGCCCGGCTCTGGGACCGTGAATCGTGAGTATGCCTTTTGCTGGGGAGAGCCTCCCAAGACCCTCCTGCTCTGTGCGCCCAGGCAGGCAGCTGGCCCAGGGCCGATGGGAGGTGGCCCCAGGGGACACAGGCAGGATGGAGCCTGAACCCCTATCTCCTGTTGTCATAGCCATAGCAGCCCCGGGGTCCCCGCTCTCTGAGCCTGCCCAGGAGTTCCTGGTTGGATATATAGTCTCAGCCTATATATTCCATAGGCAAGAAGTAGAAGACCCTCCATTCTGGGGGTGGGGGGAGGTGGGGATGGCCTCTGGCTCCACGGTTCCTGGACCCAAGAAGATCAGGACACAGCAGCAGCAACAGTGAGGGTGATGGGTCCTGTTTGCACTGGTCCTGTGTCTTCAGGGCTTTCCTGTGGTCTGTGTCCTACAACTTTCACAGGCCCTCCATGCTTGGGTGTGTGCCCTTTTCCCCTTCTACAGATGAGGAAGGTAAGACCCAGGGAGGGGCAGTGACCAGCCCAGGGTCATGTAGGGACCACATCAGCCTCCAGCCTGTTCAGACGGAACCCAGGGGTGGAAGTGGGCAGGCCCTCAGCCTGGATGGGCCCCCACATGCGGTGGAGACAGGGAGCTGGAGGCTGGGGCCAGGCTGCCTGAGTTTGAATCCTGGAGGGTGTGTGATTTGGGGCAAGCTGTTACCCTCTATGCCCCCAATATCCTCATCTGTAAAATGGGTATAACCATAGTAGCCATCTTGGGGGGCTTTTGTGAGCTTCAATTCACCCATACGTGAAAAGGCTGAGATGCTACCAGGGGGACTAGCCCCAAACCCCAGCTCTGCCTACCAGGATCTACTCTAGAGGTATTCTCAGGCTCTGGCCAGAAACCCCAAATGCTGGGCTGGCCTCAGGGCCTCCCTGTCAGATGCTCAGTAGTCCTCTTTGCAGCTAACATCTCTGTCTTTTTATACAAAATAGAGATAACCTTTGCCCTCCCTCCTTCCCTCCCACCCTGCCTTACTCTCTGGAGTGTTGGAAGGATTTGATTTTTCTATTATCAGTTTTTGGAGATGGGGACTCCAGGGATAACTAAAGCCCAAAGAGCTGGAGGTCCATATGGCAACCTGGAAAGGTCCATGACAGCATCAGTAACCACAACTTGGGCTTCCTGAGAGCTTACCATGCACCAAACACTTCTCAAGACTTTGTGTATATTCAATCTGCACAGTGGCTCTGGGAGGGAAGGCCATGCTGATCATCATAGGAAGGTTCAGAGAGGGTAAGTGACTTGTCCAAGGTCACACAGCCAATGGCCATTAGAACTCAGGCAATCTAGCCTCAAAGCCTCTCCCCTTGGTTGCTAAGCCATGCTGGCCCTTTACATTTAGCCAGGCCACCTCTGAGGTTTTTTCTGTTTGAAAACTCCTTGCTTCAGCTTTGAACGAAGAGAATGCAAGGAATGGAGCTGGAATGCCTAATCTTATATCCAGTTTCTAAGCTCCAAGCTCTGTGGTTTTTAGTAACCTCCTGGTGTCTCCATTTCTCCAACTATAAAATGGGCTAATCATAATTCACCCTTCATGGGGTAAGCTTTGAGGGAAGATTAAATGGGACAGTGCCCATAAAACACCGGATGTTTAGTAAGTGCAATGCTGCTGTTGTTTGTTTAGCATAGGGCAAGGAGCTACTAAACCTTAAATTAACATGAAGAGTTGAATATAATGTTTGTTTACCAAATTCAGAGGTAACACCGCATCACTCCCTTAACGCCCCTGGGTAGAAATGGTGTGAGATCAGGCAAAAGGACAGCACATGCCATTGTCTCCTGCCTGCCCAATCCTGCTCCCACCCGCCCTGGATATTGGCAATAGCACCATTAGATTCTCATTGTTTGGGTTTAAAGTGTGGACTCTGTGCTCACATACTTCTGATGACATCACCACCAGTTCCTCTTCTCCAGTTAGGTTCCCCCAGCCTGGGCTTTGGGGTGTCCTCCCTCCCAGAGGGGGCTGGCCTTGATAAAAACGAGAGAACAGAATCGAGGCCTTGGGCCCCTTGGGTTGTAAGGAACAGACCGAGAAGCAAATGAACCAAAAAGGGGATGCTGGAGGCCAATGTCAGATCCTCCAGGGCCCAATTCTGATTTTCTGGGGGTCAAAGACCTGAAGACACAGCTGCCTCAAATGGTGGCCAGAGCGGTGAGAAAACCAAGGGTGGTTCAGCCTTTGTCCCTGACTTGCTGTGTGAACCTGGCCAGGCCCTGCCCATCTCTGGGCCTCAGCCCTTCACTATGAAAGTAGGAAATCAGTGTGTAGGATGTAACACCTGGGAAGATTAGAGGTAGATACTCACTGTCTGCACCCCTGGTTGCAGTTGCCCCACACCAGTGTGCCCCTGAGAGGTCAGAAGCTCCCGGAGTGGAAGCACACCTCACCCATGCCCCTCCCATGGGAATTCTCAGTCTCAGTTGTGCTCAGCCAAACCCCAGATCCACCTTCAATAAAAATCGAATATAATCACACAGGGGACCTCATTTTGGTCCGTCCAGGCCCTCTAGCTCCAGTGAAGGAAAACAGGGCCCCAGGGACAAGGCAATGCCAGCCCAGGGCCAAGTGGACAGTAGTGGAAAGACAGGAAGCCCCAGCCTCTGACCTCAGACCACTCGGCACACCTAGTGTCCCCACCTTGCCTGTGCCCAAGTTCCATCCAGTCCCTGAGCCCTGCAAGGATGGGGAATTTCCAGACCTCTTAAGGACTCCCAAATCCAGTTGGGAAGTAAGGGAGACACCTGAGGGAGATGGAAATAAACAGAACTAATTTTAGCACTGGCCTTGGAGCTGAAACAACTGGCTAGTTTTAAGGAAAACATAAACATGTTTGCTCTATTTGGATTATTAGAGGCACGAAAGTCAGAAAAAAGGTGGTAAAGGGAAATAAGTTTTGTGATTCATTCTGTTGTTTTGGGGGGAAGAAACTTCTAAAAGTCCAAGTGTGTACTTTTCTTTCTCCCAACTTTTCCCATCAGGTTCTCATATCCCAAATTTGAGAATAAATTTCTTTGTATTTTAAGATGATTTTAGTTATGTGCACAATAGCTAGGTGTCCATTGGCAGGGTCTCCTCTTCTCTGACCTCAGTTTCTCCATCAGTGGTGAGAGTGGGTTGAACTTATAAGGTTACAAATGGGTAGCCCAAGGCCTGGGCAAATCTGGGCAGGGAGCTCAGTGGAGCAGGGCAGGCTCTGTGGCCATAGACACCGTTACTTTCAGCATCCCAAGGCACTGCTGCCCTCACTGGATCAGCCAGAGGCCTTCAGCTCCCTGTGGCTCACCCCCAGACCTCAAACACATTTGCCTCACCTGCCTGGCCCTGAAGGCTTGAGGTTAGCAACTGATACTACTCTTGTTGACAAAAGAGCTGTTCTCTCAGACCCCTTCAGCTAAGGGTTGGCTCTTGACTTATTTCACTTAATTCTCCCAAAAATCCCATTTCACAGATGAGGCACAATGAGGCTCAGAGAGATAAAATGAGAGGAGGTAAACAATAGACCCAGGATTAGGACCTGGATGTGTCTGGAATCAAAGGCAGTGCTTTTTCAGCATCCTTGCATACTCACTACCTACCCCACCCCACCACACACACACACGTGCACATACACACACATACACACCTGATATCCAGGAAAGACAGCATCTGCCATGCACATAAGTGGGAGGCTCAGGGCTAGGACAGTTCAGGGCTCCAACAGAAAGGAGAATGGCCTGTTCATTCTTGGGGCCCCAGACTCATGGTGGGGCTGCTCCCTCTCTCAGGAAAGGCTTCTGTGGGCAATGAGTCCACAGGGGGATTTAGTGGGTTTAGGTCCCCAGCTGCTCCGAGGAGGTGTCACTAAGCTCCAGGGGGTGGAAGCACTACAGGATGTTTGATCACACAGTGATGGCAGGAGGGAGCTGTGTGCTTCTGACGGCCACTGCAGGACCCTGGGGACCCCCACCAGGGCCCACATCCTGGGAGGGAATGGACAGCCCTCTCAAACTGAGACAAGACACAATGAGAAAATTCAGTTGGGTCTCAGTCAACCTAAATCCTTCTCTTCTGCCAGTTAAGGAGAGGTCCTCAAGCCAGCCAGCCTGCTCTGAGCAGGTGACCCAGAGGGGTCAGTTTTGACCCCAGGGAACAAATGGAGTTGAGGATGTGAAGCGGATGCTGTGAACATATGGAGGCATTTTTGGTTTCACAACACAAGGTAGAGGGTTGTTCCAAGCATGCAGCGAATACTGCTCAGGGATGCTGCTAAGCATCTTACAATGCATGGGACAGACACCCAGAACAAAGGAAAGCCAGGCCCCAAAAGGGGACAGAGCCAACATTGAATATTCTATCTCCCTTGACCCAGTCCTTAGGAGAAGCTATTAAACCACATTCAGTGAGTTTTACTGTTCATGACCACGTGAGGAGGCCCCTTACACATGTGGCACCTTAGCTACAGACAGAGCACAGCTCTGAAGAGCAGAGACCTGTCCAGTCCAGCTCTACTGACTAGCTATATGGCCTGGAACAAGTTGCCTAACCTCTCTGAGCCTCCCTTTACACGTCCTGCTCACAGGAGATAATAAGACACATCTAGAGACCGAAGTGAAATTCTGCGAGTGGCTCGAGCATGAGGCCTTGTCCTTTGTCAGCTTGCATGCCCAGCCTGCAATATTACAGGGGTCAGTGAATAATCAACATCAGACTTAAGTGTTCCCCAAAGTGTAGGCTGTAACTGTCCTAAGAAGGTGGAAATTGCTGGGATCTGTGACAATGGGAAGAGTGTGACGGTGAGCTAGATGGCCTGGATTGTCCTCACGGCTCCACCAGACTCCGGCTGAGTGTTCCCCTCTGGGGAGCAGCTGCCCCATCCATGATGGGATTGGGGGGAGCTTCCAGGGGCTGCAGTGACACAAAATCATCCTCCCTGGATCTGGCCTGCTCCATGTGTATGTGGGAAAGTCTGTGACGTTGCCTGTGAGCCTGATCGACTCTCCTGATGAGTGGAGGTGCTAACCCCCACCCTTCTGGGGCATGGGCAGGTATAAGCTGGAGTGTCGAGAGCAGGACACTGGGCTTTGATTCAGGTCTGCTGCTTTACTCAGTCTGTGACCTGGCGCAAGGAACTTAACCACTCTGGGCCTCACTTTCCTCATGTGAAAATTGGGAATGATAGTAGTACCTACCCCACAGATTGCTTGGAAGGTTTAAATGACTTACTATTTGTAATAGACATAGAACAGGGGTAGGCATGTGGAAAGTGCTATGTACCTTTCTGATATTTTTCTTTTCCTTTCAGTGAAGATATGTAGCAAATCGCTAACAAGATCATGCTTAATAATCTCTGTTTCTAGTCCCTGGTACCCTCAGCAGCCAGTGGGAGACCCCACATGGCTGAATTGTTGCCCCCTCTGCCTCTTGCAGGAAGATGTCACCCTGCATCTCTTGGGTCCTCCTCCTGCTGGCAGGTCTGTGCTGCCTGGCCCCCAGCTCCCTGGCTGAGGGGCCCCAAGGAGATGCTGCTCAGGAGACAGACATATCCAAGCATGAGCAAGACCTCCTAGCCTGCCACAAGATTGCCCCAAACCTGGCCGACTTCACTTTCAGCTTGTTCCGCAGCGTGGCTCATGAGTCCAACACCTCCAACATCTTCTTCTCCCCTATGAGCATTGCCATTGCCTTAACCATGATCTCCCTGGGGGCCAAGGGTGATACCCACACCCAGCTCCTCGAGGGCCTGCAGTTCAACCTCACACAGAGGTCAGAGGCTGAGATCTATGAAGGCTTCCAGCATCTGCTTCACATCCTCAACCAGCCAGACAACCAGCTCCAGCTGACCACAGGCAATGGGCTGTTCCTCAATGAGAGTTTGAAGGTCGTGGATAAGTTTTTGGATGATGTCAAGAAGCTCTACCACTCAGAAGCCTTCTTGGTCAACTTCAAAGATACAGAAGCGGTCAAGAAAGAGATCAACACATACGTGGAGAAGAGAACCGAAGGAAAGATCGTGGATTTGATCAATGAGCTTGACAGACACACAGTTTTGGCTTTGGTGAATTACATTTACTTTAGAGGTAAGGTTACACAACCAGCCTGAACTGGTTCCCATGGAAATATCAAAAAATATTAGCAAGCACTCAGTTTCCAAACTTCCTTCACCATGCAGTGTGGGTTGTAGCCAAGCATCTCTGGATGTTTTGATAGCATTTGCAAACACATCAGATAAAAATCTTCCCTTATTCAAATAAGTTTAGGGAATTTGGGTTAAACAGAGTCAAATCATGTCTTCCTCTCCAGGACTTTTCAGAGTCTTTATGTTTTAATGTTACATTGCAAATCTCTACCGCAGGAGAAGAAGGAGAAGATTTGAGAAAATACAGAGGCTAAGAAGGATGTTTAGCAGAACGTTTTGAAGGGAATCGTGTCTCAGGGCACATACTTGGGAGAACCTGAACAAGCAGAGTGGAGTCAGAAAGACCTGAGTTCAAGTCCTGGCTCTACCATGCATTAGCGGTGTGACCTGGGCAAGTCACTTTTACTCTCTGCGGTTCCAGCTTCTGTCAGCAATGAGGATATGAAATGCCCTTGCTGTCAGGTTTTCTGAAGGGCTGAACAAGTATAAGCACAGAGGAGTGCACTCAGCCCATAGCAGGTGGTAGATAAATGCCTAATCAGAGTTGCCTTCCCACCTCTGAGAGTTTAAATCTCAAGAGTATGGGTCCCAGAGGCACTTGAAACCCTATATAAATCGTAGCATGGAAATCAGCTGGGTGGGGAAGTGGAATTCAAGGCAGGGGCCAAATCCTTCCCATTGGGTTTCCCGGCTTCCGAGGCAGAGACTTCAATGAAGGATGCTGAGCCTGGGTCAGCACAATGAAGGTCTGTTCTGCTGTGTAACTCTGGGCAGATCTCATTCCCTCTCTGATCTGAGTCCCTCCCTTCTATCCTATCCTTGGAGGGAATAATTTCAATGGTCACCAAAGAACCTCCCACTATGACTTGTCCTGGCCCTAATGTTCTCCTGTCATGGCCCAGGCCTCTGCATCTCATGCTTTGGTCCAGTGTAAAGCCTTTTGAGTAGGAAGAGATGATTGGCCTTGATGCTTTCTGAGCCACCAATTTATAGAGTAGGACCTCAGAAAGTAGGTGCCAAGTCATTCGTGGGAAGTTTTCAATTATACTCGAGATTTTTCATTTATTCCCCAAGTCACCTTCAAATAAACGTGGTTTCCAAGTAAATATGTTTATTCTGCCCAGCAGTTCCTAGTTAAAGCCAAAAGCTCTGCCCTACAAGCTGGGCGCCTCTAATCCTCTGGGCTATAGAAGTTCTGGAACCTCTTCTTGCTTCAGATTGTCCTTACAAAATCCCTATTCAGTAGCCTGCGTGGACTTCAGTTTTCTCCATTTTATCATGAAGGTGAAGTTCAGAAAGAAGGGATTCATCAGAGGGAGTCAGGGCTCTTAAGCAGCCACACTTACCTAACCTTGCTCCCTCCACTGGCTGACATCCACCTGACTCATTTCTAGGGAAATGGGAAAAGCCCTTTGAATCTGAAGAAACCAAGGATGGGGAATTCCAAGTGAATGAGGAGACGACAGTCACTGTGCCCATGATGTCCCGCCTGGGCATGTTTGACCTGCACCACTGCGATGAGCTCTCCAGCTGGTTGCTGCTGATGGACTACAAGGGCAATGCCACGGCCTTCTTCATCCTGCCCGACCCAGGGAAGATGGAGCACCTGGAGGCCACACTCACCAAGGAGCATCTCTCCAAGTCACTGGAAAAGAGGTTCACAAGGTGACTACTCTACCCAGAGGTGGCTGGACCTCTGACCCACATCAGGGGTGGCTAGATGATTGGGGAGGGTGGACCCCATATTTCTTGGGACAAAGTTACCATGGAGGTCCTGGTACCTCCACACACAACTCGATCAGCACTGGCTAAGGTTTGTGAAAGGGACTGTCACAGATTGAAGGGGGGGGGGCAAAAGTCCTGTCCTCTGGGATGTCCATCCTTATTAAAGCACTGACCCTTTTCTATATCCTGCACCCTGTTCTGTGGGGAACGGTGGGCTAACCAGTACAGTGCTATGGGAGAACGAAGAATAGATGTGGCATCTAAGCATCAGTAGCAGTTGAACTTGGACTTAAAGGATAAAATGTCAGTGGGCAGACACTGGAAGAGCCTGCTTGGAGAAGTCCCCACCAAGCAAGGCTCATAAATTGGAATGTTCAAAATGTTTTTAAGGAATGATGTAACATGTAAGTTCCTCTTTTTCTAGTTCAGTGTGGTTTGACTGGGCCCCTAGGTGTAAAACATCCTTGATCCCACACCCCATATAAGTGAAACTCTGTCTAGTCATAAATAAGGCCACATCTTGCTCAACTATTTTAATACGTACACTATAAAACAAGTAGAAAAATGCAAGATTAAAATATGAAGTCAGTCTTTAATCCTTCTAGACCACCTCAGCCCATTCCAGAGCTCCCTGCACCAGGGGTTGTATTCAAGAAAACCAGGAAGCATGGGGTCTGCCCGCATCAGGGTGACCCCAGCATTGGTTCCTTGGGTGGGCCCTTTCTGGGCCCAGACTTTTCCTGTAGGAAAGGGGAGCTGAGCCATCTGGCTTGTACTGTCCCCATATCTTACTCCTCGGACCAGTGTCACTAAGTACCTGTCCTCCAGAGCCTGGTCCTGCACTGGGCACAGGGGATTCAGGCCCTCAGGGTTACCCAGGGTAAGATACCTTCCCAAGGACTCACTGATTATGCTTTAAGAAACTTCTCAGAAAAGGTGTGCTTTGGGCAATACTTACCAGAACACGAGGATCCTTTGGCTGCTCACACTCTCTGACCCCAAGGGCAGAAGCCAAAGGCAGATAAACCAAAGTCAAATCCCCTCCAGGGCATAGGCAGGAGGGCAGAGTGCTAAATGGTGAAAGAACCAGAAAAGCAAATATTCTTATAACATGGGAAATTAGAACTGAGCACGGTCTTAGATATCCTCTAAAAGGCCATCATTTTCTTTTTCTCATGACAGTTCTGCCATTGTACGTTTTCCCAAATTGTCTATTTCTGGAACCTATGATCTGAAACCCGTCTTGGGCAAACTGGGCATCACCAAGGTCTTCAGCAATGGGGCTGACCTCTCAGGCATCACGGACACGCCCCTGACGCTCTCTAAGGTGAGACTGACCAAAGGGGTTGCTTTGGCCTCCTGTGGTCTGTGGGTCATAAAGTTCATAAGTTTCCAAATCAGGTGGAGAGGGCTTTGAAAGGGCTAAGGTAGCACAAATGGAGCTCCCGATTATGTCCTCCTGAGCAATACAATTGCATTCTTGGTGACCAGAATTTGGTCAAAGCCTAAACCAAGAGGTGACCTCTATGGGCTTTGGGGAGTTCTTTGATCTTCTCTGAGACCAATCACTGACCATCTGTCTCACATTGATCAGGCCTTTCCTTCTTTGGGTTCATTTTACCTGAATTTATAAAGAGTAGCTTACTCTCATGGTCTCAGAGAATTTTCCAGTTCCAGTGACATTTGGAGCTGTTGGGCAAACCAGCGAGACTGAGTTAATGAGTGCTTCATTAAAGATCTCACTTATTGGGCAAATAAAATGTCATCAAAAACTTACTGCAGTCCATATCATAGGGATTTACTGACTGTGTGCTGGTGCCTGCTTTGTAGTAGGCTTGAGTAAGTGCCCATCAAAGTCCTTAGTCCTCAGAGCTTGAAATCGAATAGTGGTACAGACAGGGTGCAGAGCCTGCACATACTGATGCTGAGCTGTGTCCCAGGGAGGTTGAGAGATGCTATCAAAGAGACAGAGACAATCTGGGAAAGGCCAAATGGGAATGTTGGTGTAAGGCCTGATGGGAAGGTGGAAGGGACAGGAGGACACAGAGAGAGGGAAACTAGTCCTGATGGAGAGAGGGTGAGGTGGGGTTGAGGGGCAGGGAGGAGACCAGCACCCGTGAAGGGCAAAGCAGTGAGTCCAGGATAGGGTGAGCTAAGTACATTGAGACCAGCTGAGTTGAACTCAATGCTTTCTAGTCTAACAATTTGTAATTTTGCCCTCCTTCAGGCACACATATGCACGCACACACGCACACACTGACAAACATACTTAAAAGTACAACACAAATGTTCACAACAAAAAACACACACTCACACACAAAGGCGCACGTTTTCAAATGCACACACATGCATAGGGTACAACACAAACAACATGCATGCACACAAACATCTCACATGCACATGCACATTTATAGAGCGCCTGACTGTGTTAAGGGCTTTCTATCAGCCACCATAGTGCATAGTTGTAATTTTCCAATTGAGAAAATCTGGTTTACAAGAAGCAAACCCATAGGTGAGAAAGATGAAATTTGAGTCCATATCTCTGTGACAGAAATTCAAATTCTTTCCCCCCTCCCTAATGTCTCAGTTGTCAATTTAGGAGTTCTTCCTAAAAGTTCTCAGATGAAGACACCAGTATGAGTTTCTGTTTGTATGTTGTTATAGTCGTTTATATATTTTGGGATGCTGCAAGAGCAGTTCCTCCAGGGGCCCTGTGGACAAAACCACATGGACAAAACCACATTGAATACCCTCCAATCCCCCAGTATAATACTCGCCATGTCTGACATGCCACCAGGAAGGGGCTGGTGGGAATGGCACAGCCTGACTCGACCTCCCCAAACTCAGAACTCACCTCTGATCTTTCTTCCTTCCAGGCCGTGCACAAGGCTGTGCTGACTATTGATGAGACGGGGACAGAAGCTGCTGCAACCACCGTTATAGAAGCCATCCCCATGTCTATGCCCCCCACTGTAGAGTTTAGCCACCCTTTCCTCACCATTATCTATGATGAAATCACCAAGGCTCCTCTCTTCATAGGAAAGGTGGTGGATCCCACCAAAAAATAAGTGCCTTTCCAGCTTCTGAACCCCTCTCCCAGGCCTTTCCTCCTCCCTCCATGAACAATAAAAAATGTTTAATCTCGAGTGTGGACTTGGTCATCTTCTCCTGTTCCCTCGAATTTCCCTTTACATCCTAAGATATGATGGATTCAAGGTCAATGTGTTCTTTCATATAGTCATTAATGCACATCTAATAAAATTAAATTTGTCAAGTACCAGACACTGAAACAGGTAAAAGGAAATTTTTTAAAATGTTGGCTGGAACCCACACTTTACTTTCATATTCCTCATCCTACTTATTCAAATGCTTCCATCTTTCCATTTATATTTGTAAATACTTGAGGAGGAACAGCACAATTCAAACACCAACTCCCAGCCTCTAGCCTGCACCAGGTGTACACCACATCTTGGTGAGCTTCCCTGCCCACACCTCCCTGCTCCCATCATGACAGTTCCTCAGCTGTGCTAGGTCCCACAGAGCCCATAATGAGGCTGCCCTACCTGTTGTTGTTCCTAGGGCCAAGAGCCCACAAGTGGCATTGAACTTCTGCAACTCCAACTGCATTAAGGACAAGGCTGTGACCCCAATATCATCCACTTTGACACAAGAATTATGCTTAGGCCCTGAGCCCATATGCTCTTTCCTGAAAATGGCTCCTTAGGGGTTCCTGAAGCCCTTTTTCCATGGGGTGAGAGAGGGACACATGACCTCTGGACTTGTCATTCACATTACTGACCAGGAGCCCTCAAAACCCATCTCTTCCAGCTGCAGGTATCTAATCCCCAGGTAAAGAGAAGGTTCCTTGTCACGTCATGAAAGTCACCCAAGGCCATGGCACCCCCCATGCCCACCACCATACTTATTCCCCACCTCTGTCCACCCTGGTAGTTGATGAAGTGGCCCAGCTGGTTGTAGAAAGCCACTACCACCCTTCTGGGTCAATGGGAGGGGAAGGTGGGAACCCAGCTGACTCCCACCATTTCCTACCTGCTCTCCATGCAGCTAAACTTCCACATGGCTGCATTGCAACCTGGCCTGCTTCTGTCCTACTCCCTCCCATGGTCTTTGCAGGACACCACAGCTCCTGGGCCAAGGTGTCAGGCCTCCAGGAGCAGCCCTTTTTAGGGAGGTCCCCATGAGCCCTGCCCATGCTCCCAGGACTGCTCAAGAATACAACAGCCAGGAAGTCTTACTGGGCCTCCCACCTGGTGGACTCTGTTACCCTTGAATCTCAAATAAATGAGTTTCTCCTATAGAACTCATTTTCCTCCATGCCACACAAAGCTATAACCACCATTAAGCCCGGCTGGGGGATGAAGGTCTACCTACAGGTATTATTTGAGGTATATGAAAATCTCTGTTTAAAGACAATATGGTTAAATAACAGCAATTTCACAAGATTCAATCTAATAGATAAATGTTTAACTATTTTCCTAGCAAATGTCATGTCCTCTTGAGTTTTTCCAAATTAGACACCTCAGACCTCAACAGATTTCATTAATGGAACATCATCAAGTACATGGAATGTTTTCTGTCTTCAAGGTCCAAAGACAGGGTTTGAAATCCAATGAAACTTAGCAGTGTGTGTCATTGGAGAAGTCACCTGACCTCTCTAGCCTCACACCCTCATGGTAGATGATGAAACCACCTTAAAGTTGATGTGAGTTCAAATGAGATATTGGTAACAGTTTTATAAAGATAGCAAAATAGTGTGTGAATGGAAGGGATGATGTTTCTCACATTTTAGCACCTTGTTACGAGCCAGGCACCCTGGGGATGCTTCCCATCCATTATCCCATCTAATTCCCGTTCTGCAGTGTGAGGCCATGAGTTTATCAGCTCTGCTCTTTTATGCCACTCTACAAATGAAGAAACAGATGCTCAGAGAGTCCCACTGGCTTGCCCAAACTTGTGTAGACAAGTGGGCTTTAAGCCTATAGGGCACAGATACCACCCCAGATATGAGGTGTCCCAGGGCTGGAACCTTGGCAATGACCAGCCCTGGAACACAGGCAGCTGGCTCTACTGAGCGTCACCATGTGTCAGGCACCGGTCTAGGAATCTGATCTGTATAAATCATTTGCTTCTCTCAAGACCTCTGTGAGGTAGGACCAAGGAGGTATAGACCCTTGTTCTGGGAGGACCATGGGGATCTCACCAGCTCACCCTTCCTGATGGCCTCACAGCCTGCCAATTCACAGGATGAGCCAGGTCAAGAAAGAAGCCAGGCCTAAGGTGCTGTCAGCCATGAAGAAGGAAGCTTCCTGGTAGAGATCTGCAGCTGTCAACCTCACATTCTTCATAAGGAACTGAGCCTTTCTAAATACCTTTCTAGACTAGTCTGTGAGAAAGTAAAGTGAGGTGAGTGTGGGGTCTCTTCCCCTGAATTTCTGGGCAGCCTGTGTTGCCTCTACCCCACCCCCAGCCAGCTTCTGTGCTTAAGTAAGATCTGCTGAGTAAGTCAACCTCCCTAAATGTTCCCATGAACTAACACCATGTATGGGTGCTGAGAGGCACTGTGCCTGGTTCAACATCTCCACTGTATTGAGGGGAACTGAGCCACAGAGAGTGTAAGCTAATACTTGGCAGAGCAAGGTGTCAATCCCAGAAGCTGAGCCACAGCCATAGCTCTACACAGTAAACTGGAGGTGGACTGAGGCCAAGAGAGGAAGTTCCCAGCACATCGTAGGGGGCTGTCCATGGAACTTGCAGGCAAGTGAGTGCTGTCTGTTATTTCCTTCTCTCTCCCACCCTCTCTGGTACAGGAGTAGGTTCTGTGGCTTTAGTGCTCTGTGCCTGGGTCTCTCTCCACCCACAGAGGTTACTCTCAGGACCAATTCTCACCAATAAACACCTGCCTGAGTCATAGCCTGTGTCCCATTCACTAACTACCCTCCTAGAAGGAGAAAATGCCCTTTTAGTTTCTCCAGTGAAATCTCCTCACCCAGAATTGCTACAGCCAGGCCCCAGCTCCCATATCCCCCAATTGCTCTTTGGGTCCAGACCCTCCTCCCACACTGGCCCTCTTGGCCTTGATCTCTTGGTTACAACAACTGATCTGAAAGATCCAATGTGTATTCATTAACTGTTCAGTTAACCTTGATCTTAACCTCTTTCTTATCTGGGTTTGTAGCTCCATCTCCATCTGTTGGGTCCTCGCTGACCCTGTAGGCCCCACCACAGTCTACCCCACAGCACTGATTTCATGTAACCCCACTGGCTTCTAGGGTTGGCATAGTTCACTAAATTCTCCAACAATCCCATTTTGTAGTTTAGGCAAAGGAAGGCTCAGAGACACTAAACAGAAGGTCATGGCAAACCCGGAGTTAAAATTCAATTGTGTCTGAAGCTAAAAGCAAAGCTTTCTCAATATCACTGTATACTTATGTCCAGCCCCCACCTAGGCACTCTCCTGGGGAGACCCTCATCTCTGACCACCATCAGTGCTAAGCACAGGCCTGGGACAAAGTAGTTGCCTGCATGGACAGGTGAGCTGATGGCAGGTACCTCTGCCTGAACATGCCCTTGGGGTCTGACTAATATAGGGCCCCCTGTATCAGGACAGGTGTCTGTGGGGTGTGAGTCCACATGGGTGTGTAATGGCTTCAGGTCTGTGGCTGCTCCAAGGAAGCTGTCACTAAGCTCTAGGGAGTGGAAGAACTGCAGGACATTTGGTTTGATCACATGGTGATAGAAAGAGGATGCTATGTGCTCCAATGCCACTGCAGAATCCTGGGACCCAGGATCTCCCGAGGGGAGAATGGACATCCCTATCTGACTTGGACAAATAAACTTTGGCTCCAATGCAGGAAAGTCAGTGAGATCTTGGTTAACCCAAACCCTCTCTGAATGGATTAAAACTTCTCTCTCATCAGTTAGAAGAGGCCCCCTTGTCGGTCAGCCTACTCTGAGCACCTGCTGCAGGTGCCCCACAGGGCGTGCCTTTCAGTTTCCTGGGCTGCTCAAGGAAATACCATGAAATAGGTCGGGATAACAATGGGGATTTATTGGCTCAGTGCTTGAGGTTAGGAAAAAGTACAAATTATAGTGTCATCAAGGTGATGCTTTCTCTACAAAGACCAGCTTTTGCGATCCTTGGCTCCTCTGTCACATAGAAAGGCAAATGGCAGCATCTGCTGCCCTCTCCTTTCTCTACTGTGTTCCATTGGCTTTCAGCTTATTCCTCCTGTGGCTTTTTCGCTCTCTGTCTGAATTTCATTCTGCTTTTAAAAGATTACAGTAATGGGATTAAGACCCATCCTGACTGAGGTGGGCCATACCCTAACTGAAGTAGCCTCATCAAAAGGCCCTACTTACACTGAGTTGTACCCCAGGGATGGATTAACTTTAAGAACATAATTTTTGGGGGGGGGGTGATACAAAGCTTTGCTACCCCAGGGAGATTTAGACCCCAGATGCATTAGACAATGTCTACAAATATTTTGCTATTAAAAATCTGGAAGAGGGCTTTGCCACTAGAATCTAGTGTGTAGAAGTTAGGGATGCTGCTAAACATCTTACAATGCACAAGACAGCCACCCACAGCATAGGAAAACCTGGGCCAAAATATATACATTGCCAAGTTTGAGTAGCTCTCTGCTACTCTGAGCTTAGTTGGCTGGTGCTTAGAAGAAGACTTGAACCCACATTCAGTGAGTTCTATTCTTCATGAGGAGGCCAGTTACATACATAGACATCTTAGCTGAAGGCAAGGCACAGCCCTGAAAAGCAGAGACCTGTTCAGTCCCAACTCTGACTGACTAGCTGTGTGGCATGGAACAAGTTATTTAACTATTCTGAGCTTCACTTTTCACATTCTGCACATAGGCACATAACAAGACAAATCTAGAGACTAAAGCAAAATTCTGCAAGTGGCTCACAAATGAGGCTTTGTCCTTTTTCAGCTTGCATGTCCAGCCTGCAATATAGGACTCAGTGAATAATCAACATCAGACTTAAAGTGTTCCCCAAAGCATAGGCTATAACTGTCCTAAGAAGGTGGAAATTGCTGAAGTTTGTGGAATTGGGTAGAGCATGGCAGTAAGCCAGACAAAGTGGGCTGTACTCACAGCTCCGCCAGGCTCTGGTTGAGTGTCCAGAGGCAGAACCTTACCCTCTGGGGATCAGCTGCCCCATCCATGATGGGGTTGGGGGGAACCTCCAGGGGCTGCAGTGACACAAAGTCGTCCCTCCCTGGATCTGGCCTGCCCCCGACATAGGTGGGAAAGTCCCTGACGTTACCTGTGAGCCTCATCGACTCTCCTGATGAATGGAGGTGCTCACCCCTACCCATCTGGGGCATGGGCAGATGTAAGCTGGGGAGTTGAGAGCACTGACACTGGACCCAGACAGCCTGGGCTTTGATTTGGGTCTGCTGCTTTACACACTCTGTGACCTGGCACAAGGAACTTAACCATTCTGGGCTTTACTTCCCTCATCTAAAAATTGGAAATGATAACAGTACCTACCCCACAGGATGCTTGAAGTTTTAAATGACTTAATGTTTGTAAAGGGCAAAGAACAGGGTACGTAGTGCATGTGGAAAGCACTATGTACCTTTCTGATATGTTTCTTTTCCTTTTAGTGAAGATATGTAGCAAATTGCTTAACAAGGCCATGTTTAATACTCTCTGGTTCCAGTCCCTGGTACCAGGAAAAATTGTGGATTTGGTCAAAGAGCTTGTGAAGACACAATTCTTGCTCTGGTGAATACATTTTCCTTAGGGATAAGGCTACACAACCAGCCTGAACTGCTTCCCATGGAAACTTCCAAAAACATTATCAAACACTCGCTGTAATGGTTAGGTTCATGTGTCAACTTGACTGGCCTAACCATTACTGTAAAGACAGGACATGGACTTAACTCATCAGTCAGTTGATTGCATCTGTGACTGATTACATCTGTGATAAATGAGTGGGAGGGTCTTCTGAAATGAGAGAATCCAATCAGTTGAAGACTTTTAAGGAAGAGGGACTACTTCAGCACTGGGAGCCTGCTCTGCTGAGTGATAGAGTCTCCCCTTCCTGAACAGGGAGAGAGTTGGGTTCAAAAGTCACCAACCCCTCCACCACCATTGAGTTGCCATGAGCCTGATGTTCTGGAACAGCAGCAGGGAGGGTCTTCCCAGACTTCTGCATTTCACACCTTGATCCAGGAAAGGTCCTTCTGTAATATCACAGGTATACTGACCTTGATGCTTATAGAACCACTAAATCACAGGAGACAGTTGAATAAGCTGTGCCTAAGAAGGACTTGGACAGTCTTGATCTCCTCTCAACAGTTTTCACTTTCATACCCAAGCCATCCTCAATTAAACATAATTTCCAAGTAAAAATGCTTCCTCAGCCTAGGCAGCTCCAGACAAAACTCTAGGCCAGGACTTAGCAGCTTGGTTCCTTTAAGACTCCATGCTAAAGAAATTCTGGAACCTCCCATAGCCTCAGAACATACTCAGAAAAGCTCATTCTCTGGTCTGCATGAATTTCATTATTCCCTTTTTGACCAACGATGAGCAGAGGTTCAGAGGAAGTATCTCAGCAAGGGAATCAGGGCTCCTCTATTCCACGTTTATCTGAGCTCCCAGCTCTGCTGGTGTTGGATGAGGAAATCATCACCACTGTGCCCAGTGGAGCTCTCAAGCTGGGTGCTGCTGATGGACTATGGGGAAAAGGTCCCCTTCAGCCTGCCCGACCTGAGCAACTGCAGCATCTGGAGAGGGCAGACTTAAGAAACAATGCTATAAGTTGCTAAAAAATAGAAACCCAAGGTGATTCCCCAACCCAAGGGCTAACTCAAGAGCTGCCCCAAACTCTGGGCCAGAGAGCTGGGGGAGGTAGGCCTTAAACCCCTTGAGCCACCTTGATGTGCTGGTGCCCCCACACAAAGGTCTGTTCTGGGTCCAGTTAGCAATGGCTGGGATCCGTGAAAGGGACTGTCACCAAGTTAGAAATGTCCTGCTCTTAGGGATATCCCTCCTTATTAGAAGACTGACCCTTCTAAATAACCTGCACTAGGAGCAAGAGGGAAAAATTCCAACATGGCACTTTGGGAGAATCAAAAACATTGAGGTGACTTCCCAAAGGCAGCAGTTGAATTTGGAGTTGAAGGGTGAAGTGACAATAGATGAACATGGGAAGAACCTGCTTGGAGAAGGCCCAACAAAAGGAAAGGTCCAGACCTTGGAACATTGGGGATGTACTTCGGAATGGTTCATGTTCCTCTCTATTTAGATCAATGTAGTTGGATTGACCCCAGGGGGAATCTTCAAACAAGTATATCTTTGCATATTAATCAAAACAACTATGCTGTGCTGGACTGTTTTATGTCTACTATAAAGCAAAATATAAATGCATAATGGCATGTAATATAATAATAGTCATGAAATAAACAAAAATTCAAACCAAACTAATTAAAATATTCACCAATAAATATAAATAGATTAAAAAGTGGTTTAAAAGATTAACATGGTTAAAAAGGTTAAAATAAGAAGTTAAACTTTAATCCTTCTGGCCCACCTCAGTCCACTCTGGAGCTCCCTGTACCAGAGGTTATATCCAAGATAACCAGGAAACATGGGGTCTGGCCACATCAGGGTGCCCCCAGCCTTAGTTTCCTGGGTGGCCCCTGCCTGGGCCTGGCCTTTCCGCGTGGGGAAGGGAAGATGAGCCCTCTGGCCTGTGCGGTCCCCACCTCTCTCTCCTTAGTCTAATGTCATTTTGCACCAACTCCCCACCACACACACTGTGAGCCTGGGCCTGCATTGGGCACTGGGGATTCATGCCCTCGGGGATACCCGGGGTGAGATATGCTTTCCCAAGGACACACTGATTTTGCCTAGGGGCTTTCTCAGAGGACCTGTACTTTGGGCAAGTCTTGCCAGGACAAGAAGATCCTTTGGCTGCTCATACTCTCTGACCCTATGGGCAAAGGAAGCCAAAGCGTAGATATACCAAGGTCGAATCCCCTCCAGGATGTGGCAAGAAGAGAGGACACTAAATGGTGAAACAACCAGGAAAGCAAACACAGCAGAGCAGGTCCCCAGGGTGACAACCGGGCTTGGAGTCCTCCACTAACGACACTGCCTGGGAGCAAGACAGACCTAGCAGGAAGTACCCAGCCCTAACCTGGGCCACCATCATGCCACTGATATGTGGTAGAGCCAGACTTGAACCCAGGTCTTTCTGACTCCACAGCAACACCACTGCATTAGCCCAGGTTCTCCCAATTATGTGCCCAGAGACATGATTCTCTTTATATGCTTTTAGAGAAAATTCTTCTCAGGCTCCATTATTTGAAACATATAACCTATTGCTCCCCAGGAGTAAAATATTTAGATGCCAACCCTAACAGCTGGTAGGGACACATGAAAGCAGTGTCTTAGGGGAGGTGTTGGTGGGGGTCTGGAACTCATAAGGCCAGCAAGGGACCAACAGATGGAAAACAGAATCACAAATCCAGATAAGGAAGAGGTTAAGATCAGGGTTAGCTGAAGAGTTAATGAGTACACACTGAACCTTTAGATCAGCCACTGTAACCAAGAGATCAAGGTCAAAGTGTTTCTGTGGGAGGAGGGTCTGAGCCCAAGGAGCAGATGGCAGAGAGGAGCAGGGGCCTGACTCTTGTAATTCTGAGCATGGAATTTTCATTGGAAAACTAAAAGGGCATCTTCTCCCTCCAGAAAAATAATCAGGCAATGGAAGCCAGACTCTGGATGGGCAGGGTTTAATGAAAACAAGGGTAGACCTGGCCCGAAGGCTGACTTCTTTCTGCCCTTTGTAATTTGGAAGAGCCCCAGGCACAGAGCACTGAGCCCACAGAAAGCCCAGACTTACATTGGGTAGGCCCCTGTGATGTACAGGGAGCTTCCTTTCATGACCTCATTTCATCCCCAGTTTACAGACAATCCACGAAACTAAGGACCTCCCTTGGTTCTAAGGGCCAATTTCCCCAGCTATTTAGTGGGAAAAATGGTATCTGAACACAGATAGAAAATCATAGTCTCTCTATCATGCCATACTGGCTCATTACAATATAGCAGTTCTTTGTTAACAATACTCAAATGGGAGACCCCCATCCTGCAATTCTGGCATTGAACATTTGTGTCACCCACTGCAATCAGAAGAAGGCCATGGCCCCAATCTCATCCACTTTGTCATCTGAGCTATGCTTGGCCCCTAAGCTCAGAAGATCTTTCCTGCAAATGGCACCTCAGAGGTTTCCTCTAGCCCTTTCCCCATGGGGCTGAGCAGGCACACATTGCTCTGGCCTTGTCATTCCTAAGTTGTCCCAAGAACCCTCAAACTCATCTCCAGTAGCAGGTAACTTCTTCCCAGGCAAAGAGTCCAGGATCTTATCATATCATCAAACTCACCAAGGTCTACCTGCCCCCAGACACCACCATACGTACATACCTTCTCCACCCTGGTGGTTGGCCAAGGCATCTGGATAGCTCTGGAAGCCCATTATCATCTTTCTGGGTCAAAGAGAGGGGAGGGCAGCAGCCCAGCTGACTTCCACCACCTCCACTCTGCCCTCTCTGTGGCTAAGCTCCCACAGGGCCACAAGACAACCTGGACTGCTTATGTCCTGGGCCCACTGATGGTCTTTTCAGGGCAACCACAGTTTCTGGGCCAAAGCTGTAGGCCTTTAGGAGCAGCTTAAAAGATACAACAGCCAAGGACCCTTGCAGGGCTTCCCAACTGGTGGAGTCTACTCTATCTGAATATTCACAGAAATGTGCTTGTTCTCTGGAAGTTCTTGTTCCATTGACAAAAATCAGTAATTACCCATTAAGCTAGGCTTGGGGATAAGTGTCTACCTATAAGATTATCATATGAAACTATCATATAAAATAGCCATTTTAAAAATTAAAACGGGTGGAAAGAAAACAGCAATTTCCTATGATTTAACCTAATAGATAAAGAGTTAACTGCTTCCCAAACATGTCTCTATTCTTTGAGTTTCCTCATTCTACATTCCTCCAACCTCCACAAATTCCATTAACGATGCAAAAATTGTCAAACTCCAAGATTGGTAACAGATTTCAGGGTCAAGTTGCAAGTTCATCCTCTGCCACTTACCAGCTCTGTGATATTAGAGAAGTCACCTGGCAACTCTGAGTCTCAGTGTCCTCACTGTGGATAATGAAGTCACTTTAAAGTTGGTATGAGTTTCAAATGAGATATTGAAAACCTCTTTCAAAGATGACAAAGCAGCTTGTGAATGTAAGGGACAATGTTTCTCAAATCTTTAGCACCCTGGGGATGCTTCCCATCCATTATCCCATTTAATCCCTGTGCTGCAGGGTGAGGCCATGAGTTTATCAGCCCTGCTCTTTTATGCCACCTCACAAACAATGAAGCAGACGCTCAGAGTCCCATTGATTTGCCCAATGTCGTATACACAAATGGGCTTTGAGCTGATAGCGCACGGATACCAGCCCAGATGTGAGGTGTCCCAGGGCTGGGGCCTTGGCAGCGGCCAGTGCCATGACACAAGCAGCTGGACTCTACTGAGTGTCACCATGTTCCAGGCACAGGTCTAGGAATGTGACCTGCATAAAGCATTTGCTGCTCTCAAGACCTCTGTGAGGTGGGATCAAGGAGCTACAGACCTTTGCTCTGGGAGGCCATGGAGATCTCACTAGCCAGCCCTTCCTGATGCCTCACAGCGCACCACTCCCCGGGATGAGCCAGGTCAGGGAAGAAGCCAGGACTGAGGTGCTGTCAGCCCCAAGGAGGGAAATACCCTGGCTGAGCCCTGCAGCTGCTCAATATAACTTCCTTGTGTCATAAAGAACTGAACTTTCCTAACCCCTTTCAACTAGCCCATAATAAGGCAAAGCAGGGTCAGTGTGGGGTTCCCTCTCTCGAATCCCTGGGCAGCCTATGTAGCTCCCCCACCCACCACCACCCCACCCAGTCTCTCTCTGAGGATAGGTGAGTTCAGCTAAGTTGACCTCCCAAATTCTCCCCGTGAACTAACACCTCATATGGGGGCACTGTGCTTGTGCATCATCTCCACTCTATTGAGAGGGAAACTGAGGCACAGGGGGTGTCGGCTAGTGTTTGCCAGAGCTGGGTGTGAACCAGGAAGCCGAGCTGTAGCTGTTGTCTCTGCACAGTAACTTGAGGATTGTATGCGGCCAGGAGAGGAAGCAGCTTCTCACCGTCGGGGCTGTCCAAGGTAAGTGCGGGCAACAGGTACTGTCTGGAGTCATTTCCTTCTCTCGTCCACTCTCTCCAGGACAGGAGTAGGCTCTGTAACCTCAAGGCTCTGTGCCTGGGCCTCTCTCCACCCACAGTGGGCAGGAAGGAGTCAGCCTCAAGACCAGGTCCCGCTCCTTGTTCTCTACCTCCTCTGCCTTCAGCGTCCCTCTTTCTTGGTCTATTTTAAACCATAGCCTGTGTCTATTGTCTCATCCCCTGCCTAACCCTCCTGCCAGAGAGAGCAGATGCCCTTTCAGTTTCTCCAGTGGAGGCTCCTGACCTGGGATTCCAGAGGACAGCCCCTGTCCCTCCACCATTTCTGTTTTCTGTGCCCGACCCTCCTCCCACGTGGGTCCCCTTGGCCTTGATCTCTGGGTCAACATTCCTGAGCTGAAAGGTTTGAGGTATATTCATTAACTCCTCCGATAACCCCGCGGACTCTCAGTCCCCTCCTCCCGCCTCTGGTCTGGGTTCTCGGCCCTCCCTCCATCTGGTGACCCGTCTCTCCCCCGGCCCCTCCCCCCACCCCAGCCTCGCAGCTCCATCCTGAAACAGCAGTCCCTCCCAATGAGGAGACAAACAGGTCACCAGAGACTGCAGGACAGGGACTTCCTTGGGGCGGGGGTAGGGACACCTGAATTGAGGCTTTGAGGAAGGCAGGTAAAGAGGGCATGAGCCAGGCACTTCAGCCAGGTGGCCCCCTGTGGGGGACACAGTTACCAGTCAGTGTGGGAGCCTCCCGGCCCAGGTAAATGGTGGTAGGGACTTTGGGGTAGAACAAAGATTAAAACATTAAAAACAACAATAACAACAACAACGTAAAATGTTTGAGAAGAAAGCATGGAAATCAAGAATTATTTCTTGATTTTGAAGGAAGAAATAAAAAAGACAGAAAACCCAGAAGCCATAAAGCTAAAACTGATAGGTTTGATTTCATAAAATGCAAATTGTGTGTTAAAAAAAGTGCATAAGCAAAGTCAAAAGACAAACTGGTGCGTTTTATAACAGAAGTACAAAGAGATAATTGCCTTAACTCTAAGTGCCTCATTCTAAGTGCCTCATTCAAATTTATAAGGACACAAAAATTAATCCAGTCAAACAATGGGCATAGGATTTAAACAGGCACATTAAACAAAAATACAAATGGCTAATAGAGATATGCCAAGGTTCTCATCCTCAAACCAAGATTTTCACATTTAATAAGATTCTTCTATTTGAATGCAGAGAAACCTTTGAAATCAATCTCCACTTACAAGCATCAGGAAAAGTTTATGGTAGACACAATTAGAATAAAAGTCAATATTCTATTCCTGTATTTAGAACACTTGAGAAAGTATTTTTGACAATTAAAAAAGTTTAACAAAAAATTTTAATATGAAGGCTGTACACAACCCAGTTATTAAATCACATTAAAATAGGTCCTTCACATAAATGAAATCAGAATGATTTGATCAGTGGCTGGAAAAATATTTGCAAGCCCCCTTCAGGGAATGGTGAGAACGGGGAGAAATTC
>PVIY010018467.1:0-47597 GCA_004026745.1 Myrmecophaga tridactyla | reverse complement strand
TAGGTAGAACTTCTAGCTCAATGTTGAATAATAGTGGCAACTGTGGGTATCTTTGTCTCATTTTTGACCTTAGGGTGGAAGCTTTCCATCTTTATATATTCCCTTTATCATATTAAGGCAGTCACTTTTGATTCTTATATTTTGAAGTGTTTTTATCAGAAAAGGGTGTTGAATTTTGTTATATGCTGTTTCAGCTTCAATCAAGATGATCATGTGATTTTTACCTTCCAATTTGTTAATGTGCTGTATTACATTAAGTGATTTTCTTGTGTTGAACCACCCTTGCATTCCTGACAAATGAGTGAAGTTGTAAATAGGTGGCATTTTGTTTTAATTTCATGTACTTTGATTTCTATATTTTTATACTTGAATCTCATGTTTAGTATCCTTTCAAGAAAGAAAGCATGAAAATCACAATTGCCAATGTCAGTCTAAAAAACTCATTAGTTGTAGATATATTAAAAGAGACTGTCATACAGTTTTCCATTTTGTTTCTTAGATGCAATTCTTTTTTCAAAAGTCTATAATTTTAAAGAGCTGTAGTTAAATTATTTTAGCCAGCAGAGCAGGTCTTTAAAAATAATTCATTTTTAAAAGTGTTGTATCTTCTTATTAATCATTAACTTTTGCCATTCTTGAAATGCTTTCAAATACCAGCATACTGTATGGTAAAAAAAATGAATTTAGAATATTGTTTCAATAAATCCCCTTGGTCTTTCACAATCCAAATCTGAGTTTCTTCCCTGCAGGAACTTCAGGTGCAAGAAGGCAAAATAATCTTGAATAATGATCACAAGTCAACTGGCCCTCCAGTTCTGGCTATTTACCTGAATTACAGAAAGCCCTCAGTTTATGATTCACTCCCTTATTTAATAAATACTTGTTAATCACCTATTATGTGCCAGAGATATCACCATCAATGAGGCCAGGTTGTCAGACCACTCATAGAAATATAGGCCAGATGTACATTAAACAAACAAATAAATAAGAAAATGTCAGATGATAATATGTGCTAAATAGATACTGGAAATGCAAGCATATAATGGTGATTAAGTTGTTTTCCCTGAGGTCACATTCAAATGACAGGAAAGACAACAGGGATTAGAACATTCCCAGAAGAGCAACTACTTAAGGCAGGGGCCTTTTCTTAATAAGAAGCTTAGCTGTTCAAAGAAGATGACTGCTGGTAAGATACAGTGAGTAAGAGTGAAATGAGATTATATGAAAAAGTGGGGGCTCAATTTTCCAGAGTAAGTACTTTGAATGACATGTGAAGGGATGGGGAGGCCATGAATGATTTTACATAAGTTAAATGATTTACATCTTCAAATGACCATCTGGTTTCAATGTGCAGATTGGTTTGAAAAGTGGATACAGATAAACCAGTTAGAAGGTGTTCTAGCTTACTAGCTGCCAGAAGGCATTATACCAGGAATAGAATGGCTTTTAAATATGGGAATTTAATAAGTTGCTGGTTTACAGTTCTAAGGCTCTGAAAATCTTCAAATTAAAGCAAGTCTATAAAAATGTGCAAACCAAGGCATCATCAAGAAAGACCAATGAGTTCAGCATTTCTCTCTCAGTTGGGAAGGCATATGGTGATTATGGTGGCAGTCTGCCACCTTTCGCTCCTGGCTTCTTGCTTCAAGTAGCTCCCCCTGAGGCATTCTCCCTCTTAGTCTCCAAAGGAATCTTGATGGTAAACTCAGTGGTTCTCTCATCATTCTGTCATGGTTCTGCTGCTCTCTCTTTGTTCTCAAAAGGAACTCTGTCCAAAATGCCTCCTCTTTTATAGGATTCCAGTAAACTAATCAAGACCCATGCACAGTGTATGGAGACACCTAATCAAGTTTAATATGCACAATTGATTCAGTCACATATTCTTGGAGATAACCTAATCAAGTTTCCAACCTATAGTACTGAATAGGGATTAGAAGAAACCGCTGTTCCCATAAAGATTGATTAGGATTAAAACACTGCCTTTCTAGGGTACATAAATCATTTCAAACCAACACATTCTGCCCTCTGGACCCTAAAAAAGACATGATTTTCTCATATACAAATATATTAATTCCATCACAATGTCAGAAATACTTAAACATTTCAGTAATAATACAAATAAAATACAAGGTTAAAATCAATACAAAGTCAGTTACAGGCATGGCCTATCCTAAAGCTCTAGAAGTGTAAAACTGAGAACAAGTTATTTGCTATCAACATGCAGTGGAGGAATAGTCACAGGATATATATACCCATTTCCTTGGGAGGAGTTGGAAGGAACACAGGGTTTATAGGACCCAAGCAGTTTCAAAAACCTGCAGGGTGCAAAGACCATTGGATGCAAAGTCTGAGAGTCATTTATCTTCTGGGCTTTAGAAAGCAGCAGTCCCGCCCTCTCCAAGGGCATATGCAGTGGCTGCCTCTCTGAATGCAAACTTTGAAGACATTGCAGAGATCACTGTTTTTCTTGGCTCCACCCTCTCCAAGTATTGAGGCTGCACCTGGGTTCTCTGCCATCTCCAAGGCCCATGCTCAACCCTTCCACATGGTGGCAGTCAGGCTGTCTCCTATCACCAAGAAATATGTTCTGGCCTCTCCAAGCCCTGAGGTGGCACCACTCTTCCATTGCAATGAAATTGAAGGCCCATTCTCTGCATTCAGGACAAATTCACCCTCTCCACATGCTTGTGTGAGTCTGTTCTCCTAGTCCCAGGCTTCCTGACTTCAGACCTCAATCTCCATGGTTCTGCTTCTGATGTTATTTTCCCTCTAATGTGTCCCTTCTCTGTCCCTCTCAGTCCTGACTGGCAGGGTTCTCTTTGTACAGATCCCACAACACTCTTATTAGTTTTCTATGCAGTAGCCTTGGATTATGCCCATCAGACATAAGCAGTTTCCAAAAATCTTTCCTGGATAACTCCATGTCCAATCTTGGCTTTTTCTGAAATGGTTGGCTGGTTCTACATTTGGTTAAATCCTCACATGGGACACTATTCTCTGGGGTCTCCCTTCCTGGAAGCCCAGAATTTTCCAGAGCATCAGCATCTGGTTTCTTTGTACCTAAGAGTTCAGTTTTCTGCTTATCTCTTTCCGGTCACATGTTGCTATAAGCTGTGAGGAGTAATCTGGCTGCACTTTACATATTTAATTTGGAAATATCTTCTGCTAAATATCAAGTTCCTGGCTTTTAAAATTTGTCTTCCAGCCAAAGCCACTAGTCAATTTTGCCAGATTATTTACCTTTTTTAAAACAAGGTTCCCCTTACTTTTGATTTGCAATAAGAGGTGCCTCATTTCTGCCTAAATCCTTATCAGAAGTATGTATATAGTCTGCAATTCTACCAACAGTCTCTTCATAGCATTCTAGGCCTTCCATATCAAGCTTCTCATCACTCCTCTGGAATAGTCTGCTTATCCTTTTAAAAAGCCATTGGTATATATAAACTGCAGCAGCACCCCACTTCTTTGGTACCAAAATCTGTTCTAGTTTGCCAGTGCTGGAATGCAATTTTTGAGAAATGAAATGACTTTTAAAAGAGAAAATTAATAAGTTGTTAATTTACAGTTCTATGGCTGTGAAATTGTCCAAATTAAAACACACCTATAGAAATATCCCATCTAAGGCATTCAGGGAAAGATACCTTGGTTTAAGAAGGCTGATGATGTTCAGCATTTCTCTCTCAGCTCAAAGGGAACATGGTGAACATGATGGCATCTGCTAGCTTTCTCTCCAGGCCTCTTGCTTCATGAAACTCCCCAGGAGGGGTTTTCCTTCTTCATCTCCAAAGGTCACTGGCTGGTGGACTCTGTGGTTCTCTCATCCTTCTGTTGTAGTTTTGTGACTCTCCTCATTCTCAAAAGAAACTCTCTCCAAAATGTCTCCTCTTTTATAGGATTCCAGTAAACTGTTCAAGACCCACATAGAATGGGTGGAAACACATTTCCATATAATCAAGTTTGATACCTACAACTGATTGAGTCACATCTCTGTGGAAATAACCTAATCAAGTTCCAACCTATACTGCTGAATAGGAATTAGAAGAAATAGTTGCTCCCACAAGAGATTAGTTTTAAAACATGGCTTTTCTAGGGTACATTAATCTCTTTATTTCAAACCAGTACAGGTAGGAAAAGATATTTCATACAAACCACAGTCAGAAAAGAGCAGGGGTAGCTATACTAATTATACTTGAAATTTAAAACAATTAAAAGTGACAAAAATGGCACTATGTGTTAATTAAAGGAATAATTCAAAAGAAGACATAACAACCATAATTATTTATACACTGAGCCAGAGTGCTCCAAAGTACATGAGAGAAGCACTAACAACATTGAAAGTGAAATAGATACCTCTACCATATTACTTGGAGACTTTGATTCCCCACTCTCATCAATAGATAGACTATCTAGACAGAGGATCAAGAAAGAAACAGAGAATTTGAATAATACAACAATTGAACTATACTTAACAGACATTTACAGAAAATTACACTCCACAGCAACAAGGTACACATTTTTCTCAAGTGCTCATGGATGATTCTCAAGGATAGACCATATGCTCATTCACAAAGCAAAACTCAATAAATATAAAAAAGATTGAAATCATATACAATACTTTCCAAGATCATAATGGAATGAGGTGTGAAATTAATAATAGGCAGAGGGCCAGAAAATTAAAAAATACATGGAGACAAAACAACACAATCTTAAATAAGCAGTGGGTCAAGGAAGAAATTACAAATCAGTAAATACCTCAAGGCAAATGAAAATGAAAACACAACATATCAAAATGTATGGGATGCAGCAAATGCAGTGCTAATAGGAAAGTTTATTGCTTCGAATGCCTATATACAAAAGAAGAAAGAGCAAAAAGAATATTTTTTCTGCGTAGTAGGTCTCAACAATAGGCATAAATACAGGCATACTTCATCTCCTTGTGCTTCACTTTATTGAACTTCAAAGATATTGCATTTTTTACAGATTTAAAGTTTGTGGTAACCCTGTGTCAAGCAAGTCCATTGGCACCATTTTTCTAATAGCATGTACTCACTTTGTGTCTCTGGGTCACATTATAACTAAAGTGTGTACATTTTAAAGACAGAATGCTATTGCACATTTTATACACTACAATGTAGTGTAAAAATAGCTTTTATGTGCACTGGGAAACCAAAAATTCATGTGGCTGATTTTACTTCAACACCTGCTTTATTGTGGTAGTCTGGAATGGAACCCACAATGTCTCTGAGGTATGCCTGTATTTAATAAGCCATTTTGCAAAGAGATGTGCTGTGGGCTGTCACATCTGCATTTGCAGAGAAAAGGAAGAATAGATGTAGCATAGTTCTCTATGACCCCTAGGATTATCAGAATGGTAAATGAGCATTGGCTTTAACTTAAAATCACTAGTGGTATTAGCCTCTAATGAGAGAGTCAGTAAGTCCTTTGAAGCTTTGAAGTAGACATTGACTTATATTCTCTTGACTTGAAAACTGTAGATTGTATTTTCTTGCAATAGAAGCCTTTTTCATTTACATTGAAAATCTGTTGTTAAGAGTAGTCACCATCTAAAATCTTAGTTGGACATCCTGGGTAACTTGCTGCAGTATCTACATCAGCACTTGGTACTTCACCTTGCATATTTTTATCATGGACATGGCCTAATTCCTTAAACCTCATGATCTAACTTATGCTAGCTTCACATCTTTCTTTGATTTGCTCACCTCTCTCAGACTTCATAGAAATGAGAGTTCAGGTCTTCTGCTGGCTTAGGCTTTGGCTTAAGCAGATATTGTAGCTGGCTTGAATTTCTATGCAGGTCATGAAAACTTTCCCCCTATTGGACAAATTATTTTTCCTTTCTTCTCATTCATATGTTTACTGGACTAGAATTTTTCCTTTGAGGTCACAACTTGGCTAATTGGTGCAAGAGACCTAGCTTTCAGCCTATCATGACTTTCAACATGCCTTCCTCACTAACCTTATCATTTCTATCTTTTGATTTAAACTAAGACACTTATGAAATTTCCTTTGAAAACTTAGACATGATAGCATGGTTTTCAATTGGTCTAATTTTAATATCATTGTGTTTTGGGGAATAGGGAGGCCTGAGGAAAGAGAGATGGAGGCGTGACCAGGAGGTAAACTTGAGGATACTATGCTGAGTGAAATAAGTCAGACACAAAAGGAAAATTATAAAATGATGTCACTGATATAATCAAATTATCATAAGCAAAGCCATAGCATAAGAATATAGAATACAGGTTTCGAATTCATGGATTGGGGTTTAAGAATGGACAGTTGATGTTTCATTGGTACAGAATTTCTATTTGGGTTGATTGTAAAAGTTTGGAGTTGGATGGTAGTGATGGTAGGGCATCACTAATAACACTGAATTTTATCAGTAAATGTGGCTAAAAGGAGAAACTTAGGCCATATATGTTACTACAATAAAAATTAAAAATAAGGGCATGCCATGGTGGCTCAGCAGGCAGAGTGCTCACCTGCCATGCCAGACGACCTGGGTTCAATTCCCGGTGCCTGCCCATGTAAAAAAATAAATAAATAAAATATAAGACTGTATACATAGTGAGCCCTATTGTACATGATGGACTATAGTTTTAGTACAAGTATAAGAATGCTTTTTCATGAATTATGACAAGTATATAACACTAATAGAAGGTGTTAATAACATGGTGGTAAATGGAAAAAATACATGTAATATAAATTATGGATGGCAGTTACTAGTACTCTTTTTAATAATATTAGATAATTTTAACAAAGGTAACTAATATTTAAAAATTAGTATAATTTTTAAAAAGTGCTAATATAAATTTTAATGAATGTTCCATACCAAGGCAAGATGTTGGTGTTTGGAAGGGGTAAGGGAATTTTTAATTTTAGACATGGTTTGCAAACCTACTTCTTCTCTAATAAAAATAAATAAGAAAGAAGAGCAAATAAAGTGAGAATGTATGATCATCATCAATAGTTATGGAGAAAATTTTAAGTATTTATAGATTATGAAAAGAGCATCTAGTATTTCAATTTGAGATATTCCAATACTATTTTTGTACAGTCATTTTCAGAGGTCAAGGGGAGGAAGAGATTAGAATAGTTTTAAGACAGAAGACTAGGATATCAGAAAAAGTGAGGAAAATAAAGTTATTGAGAATGCATCATGGTTCATTTCTTGGTTCCAAATAAGATTATATTTTGTGGGAGATCATTGGTGATGCTAACAATATTCATTTATAAGGAAATCATTGCTTGTCTAAATCAAAGGGTTTGGTGGGTGATAAGAAATAGTCACTGCACTTTCAGTTTGATAATGAAGGGCAGATCAGAAACTTCAGAGAAATTTAGTTCAGAGGAATTTGGGACAAAGCTTAGATGATGAGGAGATAGATTGTAAAGAGAGAAAAATATTTCTTTTATTCTTAACTAAGTAAGCACCAGAGTAAAGTTAATTCACAGACTCTTGACAATGGCACTTCTGCTCTTTTTCAGGAAGAGTTTTGAGTTAAGGGTGTATGGCTGAAGAGTCATATTATTTAACCTTCCTCCATGAAAGGCAGAATGCATGAGGCTGTTGTGGTTTAATGGAAGTTTTAGTTAACTTGCTTCTCCCTTTATATATATGTATAGATAGATATAGATATAGATATTGAAATATATTATATACTTTCTGATTTTACTCTTCCTTATTTTTAACCTGGTTTTCAAATGGAAACTGTCACTGTGACATAACATACTATTGAGAGAATATCAATATGATTCAACTAGTTCCTTGCCCAGCAAAGTGTGGCCACTCTCTGCACAGAGGTGTAATACATATCCACTACACAGACAGTAGAGAAGACTTTCCCATCCATATGTATGTGCATGATACTTGGAATTCAATAATTCCATATATCACAGCTATGTAGAATGAAAAATATAATTCAGAATGATAGCAGGCTCATAGAAAATGAATATTGGCTTACTATTACAGAATTCCATTGAAAGATGTTTGTCATTTCGTATCTATTGTTCACTGAATTATTTCAGGTTGTCTCTGTGTGTGTGTCAATATTCCAAACACTCATTCAGCATTTTGTTGTTGCTATTGTTTACATATGCTCCTCTCCTTGCTGTCTTATTCAATTTCTGCCACATGCATAACCAAAGAATCCCTTTGGAAAAATGAAAGATGGCAATTCTACACTGGTATTCATGATACAAGAGTCATACTGACATCCTTAAGGAGTTGAACAATAATTATTGTACATTAATTACCACAGTAACTGCATGTCTGACATTTTGTTGAAATGTAATACACCAATTTTACATGGTAAAATTATTTTCCAGCAAAAGATTTTAAAAGAATGATGGTAAAATTATATTGCCATTTAGAATAACCAAAATATATTTTAAGAAATATCCTGGAGGACTCAAATGATTTTGTGGGTACATTATCTTGTGGCTCTGGACATCAGCAGTTGAATAAAAATTTTAAAACTGACTTGCTTGACAATTTGTTTTCCAAACCTTGTGCAAGGCAAATAAAATATATGGAACTGATTAACAAGGTATAATGGATATGATACTCCTTAATTGGTAGGAGAAAACTATCCTCTCTCTTATGTTTGTACACAATTATAGGTAGGATTTCTTAGTAATAGAAACATTCTAGGAACCCTAGTACATATTTTCCTTTTTAAAGAAGTTATATCATTTTGTTTAAAGTGAAGCCTACTTACCAGTAACTATCCTTGCTTTACTCTGTGTACAAATTGTTAGAAATGTAGAAGCTAGATTTTCTTACATGTATTTACATCTTTTTCCCTGGGTTACCTTATGCTTACTGGGTGTCACACATTAGGAGAATTTCACACTCAGCACTCTGGAAATGTTCATCACTTGGAGGCTGAGTCCACACAACTGGGTGAGCAGGGAGCCCTCCTCTGATAGGGCCATGTTAGCAGGCTATGCTCACTCAGAACAGGTAGAGCTGCATGTGCAGAAATGAATGATTGTTCAGCCTTCTCCCTTTGTGAAAGACAGTTCCTTCACCCAAGGCATCCAAATGTCAGCCTCAATGAGGTTCTAACTAGAGATCCAATTTTTCCCTGAATTCTGTCAAAATGCATATAGGATGAATTTGCAGGCCAACTCAAGTCTGAAAAAATTTAACTGAATTACTAAATGGGTAGTTATTTGCCCATAGTTTAAAGTAAGGCTGTGATGTAAATAAATATATTTATCATCTACAACTAGTCGATATAGCTTACTCATTGTTCTCATATTTAAATATATTTATATAATTTTCCAATTTTAATAGAGCAATCATTGTTTAGTAAGCATTAACCAAATAAAAGAATATAATACCCATACAATGATTATTTTGTGCTTTTGGAAACTGTGAACATTGGATTCTCAAATTATTCAAAAAATTAACTCCCTGAATTGCCCCCTCTTTTTCCCATTTCCTTTGAAGTAATTATGTCTCTCTAATGCCTGACATTTATAGAGAGTTTGAAACTGGAAACTGTACCTTCAGAGGTACAGTGGTCCAGACTCCTAATTCATTCTGAATCTTTAAAGAAGTCATGGTGAAGAATCACCTCTAGATAATAGCACTACAGTTGGCTTTTTTCCTTTTTAATTTTTTCTCCCTTATTTCTTCTTACATCCATCATACCCATCCATAATAAAAACAAGGTGATGAGTTGAGTCCTGCTCAGGTTAAAGAGGAAAACTAGGATGTCCTGGTGCTGAAGAAGCTCCAGTGCTGTGGGCCAAACCACACACCTGGGCATTTGGAAAGTGAGTGTAGGTGAGAGTTTTCTCCCTCCAGCCCATGGAGGCAAGGGCTCTGTTTTACTTCCCCTCCAGCCTCCTCTTCTCTTACTCATTCTCACTTTCTCTCTCTGCCTCTTTTTCCCTCCCTCCCTCCCTTTTCTCTCTGCCTCTCCTGGGAGCAACATTCAAGCTGACTGCTGAGCTCTTAGCAGCTAGATGGACATGGTTCCCAGTGAAAGGAAGGAAATGGCAAGATCTTTCAGCATTTAGGGAATAATTTTGTTATTACCTGTTCACAGAGGGCAGCTCCTACATGTGGTCTTTGACCCTCATTTAGAAAGGAAGGATTCTGCATCACTCTTGGACAAAGAGCTGCCCCTGCCAACCTTCCATGTGCCTTATTTCATATACGTGGATGATGAGGAGGAATGATGAATGGAGCAGGTGATCGCAGACTTCTACCAAGGAAGACTTAACAGACCCTCTGCTTTCTGACAGATACAATGCTGCTTGGACCCCAGAGATGATTTTGGAGCATCTTTTGAATGACTTGTACTTGGAAGAAGTTTGGACCAAAGAAACAGGTAATGCATGGGTGTCTCTTGCTTCCAGACTCACAGCTGTGGTGCTTCCTGTCATTACATTAGAGGCAGTGCTCCCACTCTTAGCTGAAACCTGGACATGTGGAAACAACATACACTTTGTTGACAACATAAGCCTCCAACTTTGCTTTACACTGTTTTGTTTTAATCCAGTAAACAGACACATAAATCCCAAGCAGCTTCCAGGGAAGTAGCTGGACAAAGAAAATAATATAAAGGCAGTTCTTTTTTTTTGGCAAATTTTACCCAACATCACCTAAAAGCAGTTGGCAAAAGACCAACATTCAATATTTCAATTTTCAGTGTTAAGAAATACAGTGGGTGGAATGTTAGGAAGTATTCACCTGACATGCAGGAAGTGCTGAGCTGCAGGAGCTGCCTCCCTGCTGAAAGGTGAAGAAGTAATTAAACTATTCAGCACCTACAGGCTTAGCAGCAACTTTTGCTTTTTTTCCAAGTGGCTTAAAATCTACCATCTCACAGCAAGTCCTAGTATGCAGAATATGATACACATACTTATTCATATCAGAAATTATAATTCTCTAGACTTTTTTCAATCTTCTTGTCCTTTATTTTTTGATAGGTGTGCAAAATACCTGTTTAGCTTTTTCAGCTACCCACTTTCTGAAACAGTTCAATTCCATTTACAAAATGACTTATCTATACAGCCTTTTTTGCAGCCTGCATGCTCTCTTAATCAGAATTTTTAATTCATTCCAACATGGACAAATTTTTCAGTGAATAGGCCTCTAGCTATGTCTGAATTCTGCAGCTTGCCCCCTGGCTCAAATGCACTTTTTTGTTATATCCATAGTACCTCTGATTCCCATAGTTTGCAGTATACTGAATGAAAGGCAGTTACTGGTTGTATAGGGTCAGGGTAAGCTTTAAGGTTTTGAACTAGGCAGGTGGGTAGTGAAGTGACTGCTTAGGGAGGAGCAAGCATTTCCTTGACTCTCAGTAGATTTTTTTAATGAATGTAATTGATTCTGGGTCTATGTTGCTTTATAAAGGGCATTAAGATAAATAAGGATGTGGGAAATGCATAAATGGATTAAAAAACAGGTAGCAAAATGAGTCAATCAGGTATCCTTCATTAATGTCATCATGCAGATCTGAAAATACAAATAAATACCTCATTATGCATATGTTGAGAAAAAAATGTCACTAGTTGTCATTGATATGCAACATAAAACAGAGAACTAAAAGGAAACTCATTATTGTGGTTGCACTACCTTTAGATGTCTACAGGTTATTATTTGTGCACTCTTCCCATGTTCTCTTTCATCAGGTGTAATCATCCTGGACCTAGGCATCATTTTCCATGTGCTGTTTGCCAGACTGCTTTACACAGGGGGTTTGGACTAGATTACAGGCACAATGTCTGTCATGGAAAGGACACCTTTAAATGTTGATAGAGGTTGGGGGGAGTGAAGGCTTTTTTCTACTTTCTTTAATAACATAATTTTATTCTATAAGACTTTCTGTCTTGCTTATATTAATAAGCATAGAAATTATTAAAGGCAATGCTAGGCCCAAGCTGATTTCATCTTTCCTTTCTTTCTAATTCTCACTAGTTTGTCTCTGTACCTTTAAAAGAAATTTGTCCAGGTACTCATTAACCCACTCCAGATATTTAATACTGGGAATGAGAAATCACTCACAGTACTGTTAATAATACCCAGAACTGCCTACTGTTGAGAATTGGGAATATACATGGTGCCTAGTCACTTTCACTCTCTCTTACTTCTCAATTATTATAACCCTGGGAAAACTGTGTGCCTTCATCCACATGCTCTTCAGAGCAAGGAGAAACAGGGCTCAGTTAATTGACCTTCACTGCATGCCCAAATCATGGCAGGAGGAGGTCAATTGGGGTAAGCCACACCTGATTCATGCTCATTTCCTGAAAGTTTGAGGAGGATATATGTGAAACCAGATTTTTGGAGATATTTAAGGGAAAAGTAATACCACCTTTTCCTGCAATCAAAGGGGAATTTTCTTGTGGAAAAAGTCAAGTCTGGAGAGCAACTATTTGGAACTGTCAAAGTGGAAATCAAGTGTAGTTTCTCAAAACTTCAAGTACAGCAAAATGAAAAAAGCAAATTTGTATTTCTGTTGATAAAATTAAAAGGAATATAATAAATATAAAATGAATTTCAGGTGGAAATTGAGGAAAAATGGTTATTTCTCTGTTTTACTTTGAATACTAAGTAAATGTGATAGTTAAAATCTTTAAAATACTTGAGGCCTCTTGTCACAGATGGAGGTGAATTCTAGTTCTTTATCTTCATCAGAATGGTAACCTTCATTATAAAAGGGCTGTATGTGTAAGGGCATAATAGACTTTCAGAAATCACATGGAAGACAGATTAGGGAAAATGAGAAGGGGCTGCAGTAAGAGTATGCTGCAAAGTTGATATGCTTTTGTGTGCCACTTTTAGGGAAATAGTGTAATATTAGGCTAGGGGCAGTCCAATGGTGGCTCTCCATGAGGCCCCTGATGGGAGTGTACAGAAAGTCAAGGTGGAAGGAAAGAATGGACTTAGAATCTGGAAGTATCCTGCTTTGGATGTTCACACACCTACACACCAACAGTGGCAGGAGAAAATAACTGAGTAAGAAATGCAAGTAATTTCCCATGTCTTTTCCAAAAGTCATTTAGTTGTAAAACAGTAGGTGCATCACCCTAGGCTCCCATTGGACAATTTGAAATTATTAGTAATTGATGATCATATGCAAATGGCAGACAGTTTACTTAATTGAAAGAAATAGAAAGGGGAATGCCAGGGTATGTGAAGGTCTATTGAGATTATTTAATGCATTTTTGCTACTACCTAAGTCAAGAATAGAATAATACATGGCCAAGCAATTCATACTGTATTCTATCTCCAAATTAGGCAAGTTTCAGAAGTGAAAATCATTTTAAAGATGCTTAAGAACAATCTTAGTAATTTTCTTGAACAGTTTGACCATGCAACACCTACCAATTTTGCAATCCCCTATGTGTATAATTATCCTCTCTTGTGGAGTCATCAAGTGAATATTTATGGAATGAATAAATGATGTTTTTAGCACTTAAATAGAAGATGAATGAAAAAGTGCTGATAGGGAGCAAAAAAATACAAAACTAAGCAACAATGACAAAAATCTCCAGCATTTGTGTCTTCCTTTGCAGTGAGCTTTGAAATCTTCAATAATCTATTCTAACCTCCCTTTGATTTACTAAATTAGCAATGACACATCCTAAGAGCAAATAACCATACAATATACCCAGAGTATAAAACAAATGGCTCACAGTGTATAATCAAATGGCCATGACAAACTTGGGTATTCAACACCACCATCAATTTTAGGACATTTTCATTATTACAAAAAGAAAAGAAAGAAAAGTTAAAAAGAAAACCCAGAATATCCCATAAGGCTTATCCTCTCTATTATTGACCCCTATTACTAATGCAGTACATTTATTAGTGGTAATAACAAGATTAAGACATCATTATTAACAATAATCCATAGTTTCCTATAGACATATTGCCCGCCATATACCACTCTTTATCTCCTAGTAATGGTGTCATACATTTGTTCCACTCCATGAAAGAAATTTTTTATATTTGTACTGTTAATCACAGCCATTGACCAGCCCAAGAGTCACTTTGTCATATTTTCCCATATTCTAATATCTGGCTTTCTTTCTGGTGACATACCTAACTGTAAACTTTACTTTTCAACTACATTCACACACAATTCAGCACTGTTAATTACATTCAAAATAACATGCTCTATCCATTTTGAAATATTTAGTTTCAACCTAGTTAAACATTTTGAATGTATTGAGCAACAATTTCCACTTCTTTAGCTTCATTCTATCTCCTGGAACTTATATTCTACACTTTAAATCTATGAGTATGTGTGTGTACCTGTATATATATGTGTATAATTCATGCATATTGGTGAGATCATCTAATTTTTGTCCTTTTGTGTCTGATATATTTCATTCAACATAATGTTCTTAAGGGTCATCCATGTTGTCACATGGTTCAAGACTCCATTCCTTCTAACTGATGAGTAACATTCCATCATATGTACGCACTACATTTTTTTTATCCATTCACAAGTTGATGGGCTCTTTTGGTCTTGTTTGCATATCTTGGCCATTGTGAAAAATGCTGGAATGAACATCAGTGTGCAAGCATCTTTTTTGCAGCCCTGCTTTCAGATCTTCTGGGTATACACTGAATAGCAGGATTGCTAGTTCTTAAGGCAACGCTATCCTTAGCTTTCTGAGGAAAAGCCAGGCTGAATTCCACAGTGGATATACCATTTTGCATTCCCAATAACAGAGAATAAGTGTCCCTATTTCTCCACACCCTCTTCAATACTTGTGGTTTCCTGGTTGTGCAAAAGTGGTCAATCTAGTCTATGACAAATGATATGTCACTGTGGTTTTAATTTGCATTTCCCTAATAATTATTGAAGTTGAGCATCTTTTCATGGCTTTTTAGCCATTTTTATAACCTCTTTGGAAAAATGTCTATTCATATCTTTTGCTTTGTTTTTAAATTAACCTTTATTTAGGTTTCCTTGGGTTTCTTTTAGCAATCATCTGTAATTATCTATGTACAATTCTTTGCATAATTACTTGGTTAAATTTACTCCTAGGTACTTAATTATTTTACTTGCAACTGTAAATTGATTTTTCCATGATTACCCCCTTTAACAGCTTATTAATAGTGATTTTTGCTTGTTAATTTTGTATCCTGCCCCTTTGCTGAACTCATTTGCTAGCTCAAATTTCTTTGTCATAATTTTTTTCTGAATTGTTTAAATATAAGCTCATATCATCCACAAATATGAAAGTTTTACTTCTCCCTGTCCAACTTGAATGCCTATTATTTCTTTATCTTGCCTATTGCTCTAACTAGAACTTCTAGGGGAATGTTGAATAACAGTGTGACAGTGGGCATCCTTTCCTTGTTCACAAACTAGGGACCAAAGATTTCAATCTTTAACCATTGTGTACAATGTTAGATGTGGTTTTCTTATGTGCCATTTATCACATTGGGGAAATTTTCTCCAATTTCTCCCTTTCAAAGTGATGTTAACATGAAAGGATGATGGATTTTGTCAAATATCTTTTCTGCTTCAATTGAGATGACATGGTTTTCCTCTTTCAAATTGTTGATGTGGTGTATTAAATTAGTTGATTTTCTTGTGTTAAACCACCCTTGCATACTTTGAATAAACCCCACTTGGTCATCGTATATAATTATTTTAGTGTGCTGATGGATTTGATTTGCAAGTATTTTCTTAAGTATTTCTGAGTCTATATTCATTAGGGAGACTGGTCTGTAGTTTTCTTTTCTTGTACTATCTTTAGCAGGCATTGGTATTAGTGTGATGCTGGCTTCATTGTATGTGTTCTATGTGTTCCCTCTTCCTCAGTTCTTTGGAAGAGTTTGAGCAGGACTGGTAATACTTTTCTTTAAATTGCTTTTCAAAATTTGTCTTTGGAGCCATCTGATCCTGGGCTTTTCTGTGTTGGAAGTTTTTTTTATGACTGATTAAATGTCATTACTTGTGATCGCTTTGTTGAGATCTTCTATTTCCTCCCAAGTCTGTAGTCTGTTCATGTGTGTCTAGGGAATTGTCCATTTCATCTAACTTGTCCAGACTTTTGCATACAGTTGCTCATAATATCCTGTTATGATCTTTTTAGTTTCTTCAGGTTCATAGTAATATTCTCCCTCTTTTCTGATTTTATTTGCATCTTCTCTCTTTCTTTCTTTGTCATTCTAGCTGTTTCTCTATTTTATCTCTCATCTCAAAGAACAAACTTTTGGTTTCATTGTTCTCCATTTTATTTATTTCTGTCCTAATCTTTGTTACTTCTTTCCTTCTGCTTGCTGTGGGATTAAAGTTCTGCTCTTTCTTTTGTTTTTCCAGTTTTATAAATTAGGTCTTGATTTCAGCTCTTCTTTCTTTTAAATATGGGCATTTATAGCTATAAATATCCCTCTTGGCACTGCTTTCACTTCATCACATATGTTTTATTATGTTGCATTCTCATTTTCAACTGTCAAGATATTTGCTGATTTCTCTTATAGTTTCTTCTTTGACACATTGTTTAAGAGCACATTTTTCACCTCTATACATTTTTGTAATTTGTGTTTCCAGTTGTTATTGATTTCCAACTTCATTCCATTATGATCAGGGAAAGTGTATAATGTCAATCTCTTAAAATGTACTAAGATCTGTTTTTTTGGCACCCAGTATGTGGTCTGTCCTGGAGAATGTTCCATGAAAACTTAAGAAGAATGCATATCCTCCTGTTCTGCAGTGCAATGTTCTGTATATCTAGTCCAGTTATCATTATCATTTAGTTTTCTGTGTTCTTATTGATCCTCTGATCAGGGGTTCTGTCTCTTAAAGAGAGTGGTGTGTTCAAGCCTCCCGCCATTATTGTAGAGAAGTCTGTTAGTTCCTTCATCTTTTTAAATTTCATTTGTATTCGGTTTATTTCTGTAGAACCAGCTTCATCCTACATGAAACAGAAGAAAAGATGGAGAGAGAAAGAAAGGAGGGTGGAGCATAGCACAGGGGAAAAGCAACAGTGTGGTCTTTCCAGCTGCCATGGTGGGGACAAACAGCCACCTGGCATTTAGGGTCTATGGTCAACTCTCTTGTCCCTCAGATGGTTCCTCATAGCAGTTGAGAGCTGAAGAATCTTGGATAAATTCAAGGCAAGGCTTTTGATGGCCATGGAAGTGTGGATACCCTCTGCAGGTAGACCCCATGTAAACTCCATTGCAGTATGTGCACACCTCCATTCTCTCCTACACATAGTCCTTCTGCCTGTCCTACTGCACATGCTCAGTAACCTGGATTTATTTTCCTGGCCCAACTTACTGCTGTTTGTTTCTTGCACCTGTCCCTCTCCCACATTGTATTTTCAAGCTCCATGAAGTTGGTGAACATCATCCTCTATGGAACAAATACTGAGAACAACCTGTCCTCTTGACAAGTTTTCTTTATCTGGTGGCTAATTCTGCTGCCTACCATGTGTGGTGGTAGTAGCTCCACTTGCTACCTTCTTTTTTAATGAATTGTATTGAGATATATTATATATTCACATACTATATAATAATCCAAAGTTTATAATCAGTGGTTCACATTACCATAATATAGATGTGCATTTATCAATTGATATTTGAATATTTTTATTACTCCAAAAAAGTAAAAAATAAGGATTAAAGTCAAAGTAAAAAATGTCACTCAAGATATCCCATATCCCACATTATTTTTTGGCTTCATTTTCTTAATCATCTGTCCATACACTGGGTAAAGAGTGTGTTTGCCACAAGGTTTTACTATCATGCAGCCACACCTTAAAAGTTATATAATTTTATAATTATCTTCAAGAATCAAGATCAGTGGATTATAGTAGTCCCTTCAGTTTTGCCAGTGTGTACCACATGTACTTTCAGCCAACTTGAGTAGGTGCTGTCATGCCCCATTATTCCATTGCTGTGGATTTCAATCATCAGCATGTGAAACTCATCTATGGCTGATTATATATGTTGTCAGCTAAGTGGAGTGCCTTCTGCAATGAATGACATTTAATTAATTAGCTGGAGCCTTAAAGGAGAGAAATTAGAAGAAAGCTTGGCAGCTCAACATAACTCATCTCAGGATGAGTTCAGACTCAGATGTTTGGATATGAAGAAAGGAAACACCCTGGGGAAAGCCATTTGCATCCAGAAGCTGGAAGGGAATCCCAGTAGACATCTACCATGTGCCTTCCCATGTGACAGAGAAATCTAGAGGAAAGCTAGTTGCCTTTCCTTTGAACAACTATACATTTATAACTAAATAAATCCTTTTATTAAAAGCTGATCCATCTCTGGTGTGTTGCATTCTGGCAGCTTTAGCCAAAGAAACCAGTGCATAAATATGATTATTTCTTCTTGGTGAATAGCACTTTGTAGTAATTTGTAATGTCCTTCTTTGTTTCTTACAACATTCTTGCATTTAAAGTCTGTTTTGTCTGATATTAGTATAGCTACCCTAGATTTTGCTTTGTTTTGTTTTTTGGTTACTGCTCACATGGAATATCTTTTTCAATCCTTGCACTTTCAACTTATTTGTACCCTTGTGTCTAAAATCAGTCTTTTGTAAACAGCCTCTAGTTAGATCATATGTTTGTTATCCATGCTGCCAATCTTCACCTTTTGTTTGGGGTGTTTAATTCATTAGCACTCAATGTAATTACTGTAAAATGTCACCCATACTTCAACCATTTTATCTTTTGGCTTTTATTTGTCAGATCTATTATTTCCATCTCTCTTTATCCTTTCAGTTACCCTTAACGATAGTCACTACTTCTATACTCTCATCCAAGCTTCTTTCTCTTTTTTTCTTTCACCTAGAATTCCTTTCAGTATTTCCTACAGGGCAGTTGTCATACTAACAAACTCTCTCTGTTTTTGTTTATCAGTGAATAATTAAAACTCTCCCTCACTTTTGAATGACAGCATTACTGTAGAAAGAAATGTAGGCTGGCAATTTCTATCTGTCTGCATCTGAAATATAGCATACAACTACCTTCTTGCCTCCATGTAATCTTGCCTCCTTTGAGTCTTATGTGTCTTCCCTTGGATGTGGTGAATCATTTTTGCTGCTTTCAGTATTCTCTCCTTCTCTTCAGCATTTGATGGTCTGATTAGTATGGGTTTTGGAGTGAGTCTCCTCAGATTTATTTTATGTGGAGTAGATTGGGTTCCTTAGATATGCATATCTATTTTTCTTTTTAAAGGTTAGGAAATTTTGAGCCATTATGTCCTCAAATATTCTTCCTGGCCCTTTACACTTCTCTTTTCCTTCTGATACATGTATAGTATATATATTTGGGTGCTTTGTGTTGTCAATCACTTGCATGAAGCCCAGATCAAATTTTCCCCTTTTCTGTCTATTCATTTTTTTGCTTGCTTGAGTTCCATTCCTCTATTCTCTTGTTCACTAATCCTTTCTTCTGCCTTTTCAAATCTGCTATTTGTGTCTCTAGTATATTTTTAATTGTAGCTACAATATCTTTCAATTATGTAAGGTCTGTTACTTTTCTATATAATCTTTCAAGTTCTTTATGTTCAGTGAGTATTTACTTAATATCTTTTATTTATTTAATTCTCTCAAAATTATTTAGGAGATGGTTTGACCATCTTTGATTAGTTTTACCAAATTCTGCATTTCCTCAGATTTTATAATTTGATCATTGTATTGACCAGATCATCTTGTTTCTTAATGTGTTTTGTAATTTTTGCTGAGTTCTAGGCATCTGACTATCTTCGTAAAACTATTTTGAAAATTAGTTTTCCTCTTGTCTAAGATTTTGTTGTTGATTACATTTATATTGGAGGTTTCCTCTGGCACTTGGGACATAAGTATTTCACATCTAACCAAGGCAACCATCCTACAAAAGGAGTGCAGACCTGTCCCAATGGGCACTCAGAAATATTATCATGAAAGTAATTTCTCAGACTGCACTTTTCCTGCCTTCCCAACATATGGAAAAATTTGGTACCTGTTCTCCACTGTCCTACAAAGGTAAGTTATTTTTTAATTCCTCTGATCTCTCTGTTTCTACAGTGATTGGGGATAAAGGCCCCATAATGTGGTAGAAACATTTCTGGAAAAGACCATGGATGTGATTTCCCACTGTCCTTTTTCACCTGCCAACTGGTGGATTAAATCTGCTCTGTACCCTCTTCCTTTCCCAAGGGGAGGACTGCTGTGCCCTCTGGGCAAGACTCAGGTGTGTTTGGGGCTTTTGGCCAAAGGAGGATGCACATCTGGTGATGCCATGAACCTCAGTCACTCACTGCAGTTTCTCTTTGGAAATAGTGTCCAAGCACTCTGGGCACATGTGTAGAAAGGTTCAAAACTGTGAGACCCAGAAGGTCACTCCATACATGCAACAGTTGGAACGTAGCTGTGCCATGTCCCCCAGATTCCCAAAGGTAGGGGTCCAGTGTTCATCCTAGATGACTCTTTCTAATGAGATGTGCCCAGATCTACCACCCTCTTGGGTGGGGGATGGATATCAGGGACCCTAGCATAGATAAGTCCCTTGCCATATTCTCTCAGTTTGTGGAACCAGTTGAGATGTGGACTCCAAAGCTTCTGTGTGAACAGTCCCCAGGCTCCAGGACTGAGAAGGTTAACTTCACTTGACAACAATTTACCCAGCCTCAGGAGTGAGGAATCCACTCCTCTGCCTGCCTCAAGAGTGGGGAATGGGTAACAGGAACTACAATGTGGATTAGTCTGTCACTGCAATATTTCAGCTTGTAGGATTAATGGAGCTGTGAGCTTCCAAGCTCTTGCATAAAATAGTTCTAGACTGCAGGATAAAGAGGGTTAATTTATTTTGCCCTCAATTTGGGTGGGACACAGACCACCATGCAATCAGGTAAGAAACAAGCCATCCCACAGGTGCTGCATTCAGGGAGCAGAGGCAGCACTAGGTACTGAGGCTGGGACCATGCACCACAATTTCCCCATTCTAATTTTTCTGTTTTTTTTTTTTTTGTCCTGCTCAACCTTATATGCTACCTGCTACTTTGAATAGTTACTTCCTGTTCTCTAGGTGCTTTTGGTGGAGACATGAATTCCACCTATTCACAATTCACCTTCTTCCCAGAAATCTCTGTGCCCATTTTAAAATTTAGGATGTGGGTGATTTTATTGTTGAGTTGTAGGGTTTCTTTATAAAACTTTTATCAGGTATGCATTTTCCAAATTTTTCGCTCATTGAGTCACCATCCTTTTACACCTTTAGTAAAGTCCTTAAAACACCAAAGTACTCAATTTTGAGGTGGTGCCACTTATCTCTTTTTTTTTCTTTCATTGCCTGTGCTTTTTGTGTAAGGTTTATGAATACATTTGATAATTGCCTTTTCCATTTCTGCAAAGTAGAGTGTTGCAATTTTGATTGTATTGCATTGAATATGTATATCAATTTGGGAAGAATTGTCATTGTAATGACATTTAGGTTCCCAATCCATGAACATGGAACTCCATTCTATTTATTTATGTCTTTTATAACTTTTAACACATTTTGTAATTTTAGGTATACAGGTCTTTCCATCCTTGATTAAATTTCTTCCTAGATATTTGATTGTTTTATTGCTATTGCAAGTTGAATACTTTTTCTTGATTACATCTGATGGCTCACTATAGTATATAGAAAAACCACTGATTTTTTGCACATTGATCTTGTATTTAGCCAATTTGTGGAGCTCATTTATTAGTTATTTTAGCTTTGTTGTAGTTTGAAAGAGGACTTCCTACATATAGGATCATATCCTCTGCACATGGGGAAAGTTTAATTTCTTCTTTTCCAATTTGGATGCCTTTTATTTCATTTCTTTCTAATTACTCTAGCTAGAACTTCTAGCACAATGTTGAATAGTATTGGTAAGAGTGGGCATCCTTGTGTTCTTCCTGATCTTAGAGGAAAAGATTTCAGGCTCTCACTGTTGAGTATGATGTTAGCTGTGGGATTTTCTTATGTGCACTTTTATTGTATTGAGGAAATATCCTTAAGGTCCTACTTTTTGGTGTGTTTTTCATCAAGAAGGATGCTGAATTTTGTAAAATGCCTTTTCAGCATATGATATGATCATGTAGTTTTTCTCTTCTCATCTGTTGATTTAGTGTTTTAAATTAATTTTATTGCATTGAAAAACCCTTGCATATGTCAGATAAAACCTCCTTGGACAAGGTGCATCATTCTTTTAGTGTGCTGTTGGATTTTATTTGTAAGTATTTTGTTAATTATTTTTGCATTTATATTCATTAGGGAGACTGGTCTGTAGTTTTCTTTTCTAGTAGTGTCTTTTTTTGATGTTTTTGTTATTAGTGTGGTGTCAGCTTCATAGAATTCTTCAGTTTTAAAAAATGTTTGAGTAAGATTGGTATTTATTCTTGAAATACTTGGTAAAATTCACCTGGAAAGCCATCAGTCCTGGGTTTCTTTCTTGAAGATTTTTTTTATCACTGACTCAATCTTTTTACTTGTGATTGGTTTGTTGATGTCTTCTATTTTTTCTTGAGTCAGTGTAGTTTATTTCTAGGAAATTGTCCATTTCATCTAAGTTGTCTTCTTTGGTGGCATACAGTTGTCTGTGGTAATGACTCCAATCTCCTTTCTGATTTTATTTGCATCATCTCTCTTTGTCTTTGCAACATATCCTAGTCAATCTAAGGATATGTTGGTTTAATTCATGTTCTCAAAGAAATTACTTTTGATTCTATTGATTTTCTATATTGTTTTTTGCTCCCCATTTCATTTATTTCTGTTCTAATCTTTGTTATTCATTTCCTTCTGCTAGCTTTAGGATCAGTTTGCTCTTCTTTCTCTAGTTGTTCAGTTAGGTCTTTGGTTGTACTTCTTCCTTCTGTTTCAAATAGGCATTTAGGGGTATAAATCTCCTTCTCTGCCTTGCCTTTGCTGTACTTCATAACTTTTGTCATTTCATGTTCTTCCTTTCCTTTGTCCTGAGATATTTTTATTGAAGATTTCACCTTCATTGTCTTCTTTGACTCAGTGATTGTTTAAGAGTATGTTGCTTAAATTCCATATATTTATGATATTTCAAGTTCCCTGGTTATAATTGATCTCCAGCTTCACTCCTTTATTATCAGGGAGGGTTTTTTCATAATTTCAATCATTTTTAAATCTAATAAACATCTTTTATTCCCCATCATGTGGGTCTATCTTGGAAAATAAATGATGAGAAGAAGAGATACCCTTCTGTTTTGGAATGCAATGCTCTATATATGTCTGTCAGATCTGGTTTATTTATCATATTAGTTAGGTTCTCTGTTTCATTATTAATTCTTTCTTTAGACATTCTATCTAATGATGAGAGTGGTCTGTTGATATCTCTCACTAGTTTGCCAGTGTTTGCTCAAGTACTTTGTTTTTTTGTTTGTTTGTTTGTTTGTTTTGTTTGTTTGTTTTTTACATGGGCAGGTACTGGGAATTGAACCCAGGTCCTCTGGCATGGCAGGCAAGCATTCTTGCCTGCTGAGCCACCGTGGCCCTGCTCATGTACTTTGGAGCAACATGATTAGATGCATGTATATTTATTTAATTATTATTGTGAAAAATAGTATAATCAAAAAAAGCAAGAATTTATTTCCATGAATGACAAACACTTGATTTCTTTTATTGTTTTATTCACTGTCCTGAACCTATACTCTCAATTGCTTATAAGAAATGGTAACAAAAATGAAACAATATTTTATTGTTGATTGTTTTTCTTTACTTCTAAAATATAACTTTACGGAGTCATAATTACATGGAATTAATTGCATAGGTTTTTACATATGTATACATTTGTGAACCATAATCACTAGTATTATATTTTTGGTGCTGAAACTTAATTTGCTAGTGTACTATTTAGGAGTTAATAAATTTAAAAATCAAACAAACATTTTATTTTTAGAATTGTGATCAGCTCATATTTTCCTTTTTGTGTTTGTTTTCATAGGTTTTGGTATCAATAAACCAGTGAATTAAGACTATGATTCTGACATAAAAAATGTCACCTTCTAATGATTTAATGTAGTGTTGGCTCTAAAGTCCAAAAGCTAGTTTCAAAATTCCCTCCAGTTCCTGATCATGGCAACTTCAGAAAACAAGTTAACATATCTAAGCCTCAGTTTTTCATCCATACATTAAAAGTAATAGAGCACATGAACTAATAAAGTGTTCTGGTTTGCTAGCTGCCAGAATGCAGTAGACCAGAAATGGAATGGCTTTTGAAAGGGGGAATTTAATAAATTCCTAGTTTACAGTTCTAAGGCCAAGAAAATGTCTTAATAAAAGCAAGTCTATAAAAATGTCCAAATTAAGGCACCATCAGGTGATTACCTTCATTATAGAAAGGCTGATGAAGTTCAGGGTTTCTCTCTGACCTGAAAAGGCACGTGGTGAACATGGTGATGTCTTCTAGTGTCATGTCCAGACCTTTTGCTTCATGAAGTTCTCCCAGGGGTCTGGGAGATCTCTTCTTCATCTCCATAAATTGCTGGCTCATGGACACTATGGCTCTCTCATTGTTCTCAAAAGGACTCTCTCCAAAAAGTTTCCTCTTTTAAAGGATTCTAGTCAAGGCCCATCTGGAATGGGTGGAGTCACATCTCCCTCTAATCAAAAGTTAATTCCCACAATCTGGTGAGTCACATCTCCATGAGAACTATCAAAAAGCTCCCAGCCAATAATATTGAGTGAGGATTAAAGGATATGGCTTTTCTGGGGCCCACCACAAATTCAAACTGACACATGGGGTGATGTGAAATTGAAATGATTACCATACTTATAAGGTTCTAGGAAAATAGTGAGACCTAATTAAAATTTATGTTAATGATATTAGTGCTATTATCTTTTCCATTTCTATTACATACTGTGCCAGCTTGAATCTGTTGTATATGTTAGAAAGACCATGTTCTTTGATCCTCATTCAATATTTTTGGGTGGGATCTTTTTTATTGCTTCTGTGGGGATGTGTTCTACCCAAATATCTCCATGGAGATGTGTGTCTACCCATTCAAGGTGGTGATACTTATTGGAGTCCTTTAAGAGGGAATGATTTTTAAAAGTGTAGACAGAGGCCACACAGCCAGAAGTGTTTGGAGATGTGAAAGGAAAATCCCCTCTGGAAGTCCTTTGAAATGAGAATCCAGAGGCCCAGCAGATACCAGCTACATGCTTTCCCAGCAGACGGATGTGTTCCAGATCCATTGACCTTTCTTGAACCTTTCTTGACCTTTCTTGAACCAAGGTATCTTTCTCTGGATTTTTTAGTTTGGATATTTTATATCCTTAAAACTATAAACTTGCAACTTAATAATTTTCCTTTTTAAAAGCTCTTCCATTTCTGGTATATTGCATTCTGATAGCTTTAACAGACTAAGGTACATACTTTACTTTAATATTAGTCTTCAAAGAAAATTGTTAGACTGGAACTCAGAAAATTATCTTATGTTTGGTCTATAGCTCAGTTATACTAATTTTTGTAACATCAAATTTATTCCTTCCTGACTCCATAATGATTTTAAATTCTGCCACCATGTTTTACATTGCCACAAAGCCATTTATTCTCATTTGCATTATTTTTTGTTCTATAACAGAGTGGTAGTATTTTTCTGACCATTACAGAGAACATGGAGAAAGCATTTTCATAAATATTCTTTCCTGACATAGATTTATTTCATTGGGCAATGATTTCTTCAGGCACAGGGCTCCTTCTGTTGAACTATAGAAATTGTCTGGTCTCAGGAACATTTTTTTGGTTTTTAATGTATTTCCCTGTAAAAGAAGAGAGATACTGCCTTCATGTTGACTAAATATTTCAAATAGGAATTAATTCTATTTTGACAGAGATTGATAAGGAGCCTTACATATATACTTCCCTCTATCGCGCAGAAAGGGCAGGGTCATGAGTAGATTACTTTTTTGAAGATCAAACATCTCAAAGGGAAAGAAGCGTGAGCAGGAGGTGGGAATTTAGCTTTGTATGGTTTAAAGTTCTAACTACTTACATAAACTCCCCTTTAAGGAGTGGGCCCTTTTAAATTTTGCTAAATTGTCTGGTCAATACAGAAATCCACATCAGAAACACAACCCTTGACTTCCATAAGTTTCTGGTGGAGTTGTCATGTTGCTGTATCACAGAAGTGAAAGGAAAAAAGGAATGTTCTTTCTCATGTGTGCCAAAGCCATCTAAAGATTTGAATCAGGCCAAGATCCTCAGTTTCTTCAAGAGTTTCCAATGGGTGACTCCTACTTGGGTTCTGGGTGTGCCAACTATTGCCAGTTTTCTTAACCTTGTTTATTTGTCTGGCTAGCAAACATGACCTCACTTCCCATTAAATTATTGATTTTTGTTCTTAGTTCCAGGGTTGACATGATATTCCTCATATCTGTTTTATTATGAAGGCAATTTTTAAGGAGACACTGTAAGGAGGTTTTCTAGAAGCCCATGATTATGTATCCACCTGACATGAAGTCAGTATAATTTACCAGCTGTATGAACTTGGACAAATTGACCTCTCTATACCTTAGTTTTCTCATGTATAAAATAGGGATAATAATGCTCATCACTAGGACTATGGTGAGGCTTATGTGTGATATGACTGTGCTTTGCTCATGGTGAGACTTCAATAAATGTTAGCTATTATTTTTATTTTTATTACTTTGTAGGACTTAATGTATTTTAGCTTAGCTCTGCAAATCATGCAGTACACTTACACAAACATCCTTAATGACTACTCTATACTGTACTGCCATCTTTATGTACAAGGAAAGATTTACAGTCAGTTTTAAACAATGTGGGTGGAATCAGTGAAGAGGGTATCATGGCATAAAGTTGGGGGTGGGAGAATATATGCTGAGGTAGAAGCAATGAAGTAATACATGTTTGTACAGAATTTAAAAACAGTAACACACTAACCTGCAGTCTACTTTTTGTTTTTTCTTGTTATGTCATTGGGCAAAAAAGCAAGGAAATCCATTTCTTTATTCAAAGAGCTTCAAGTTTATGTTTGCATCAAAACAAACTACTATTGACTAAGAGACAGAAAAATGGAATGCAGAAATTTAAGGGTACTTGTATCCCTTCAAATTTAGTAGCAGAAACAAGGCTGTACTCTTAATACTCCTGAAAATGCTATGCTGCCTTAAGCAATGGGAAGCTGTGGCATTTGGGAACCTAATAGAAGGACTTTGAAGAATTACTCAAGTCATTTCTTCTTCTCAGCTATAGCCAGCATACTTAGTGTGATGTTGCCAAAACTAGGGGCATGCTCTTCACCGAACTCTATACTCAGGGCTGTCCAGAGTTGGTGATTTCAGCTTGGCCTCTGGAACCCATTATGACCAACACCAGCAAGGCCTGCTTTGTCCACTCTATTTTTTCAAATTGTGGCTCAATCTGTGTTGAAGATTGGTCCATGAGTCATACCTCCAGGTTGAAAGCACCAGCAGGTTTTTCAGTTCCTATGGGAAGCCAAATTATTCTGATTATCTAGATGTGATTCATTGAACCCCGAAGCTTTGTGTTATGATCTTCTTGGTTCCAAGGACTTGACCTATTACCTGAAACAAATGTCCAAAGGGACAATAAAATAGAGTTCATTTTCTTACTCCCACAATTGTTAGAAATTTTTACAAGTTGCTTACTATTTGGAGAGTGACTTTTTGGTAGAGTTTTGTTTTGTTAATTTGAAATCTGATAATTTGATGTTTACTCATGTGGGATGGAAAATATATGCTAACCCATCATATCCTTAATCTTTTCATCTTCATCCTCACTCATTATATTGCTTACAATCCAAAATTCCTGAAGTTTACTCATTTCCTCTTGATTTGGGCCATGAATTTCTTGTACATATAACATTTTTTTCTAAAAAGTTTATCAGCCTTACTTTTTAAATTATGTGCCCTGTGCCTTCAGTCATATCCTTAAGTTTCTCTTGATTTTATTTTTAGTTTACATGGCTTGAATATTTCTCTGTGTACTGATTTACATTCTCTGTTTGTGGCATTGTGTAATTCTTCCATCTTATCTCTGCAAAGAATCTGGGAATGTTCAGGGTGCAAGTCCACCTGGGAATCTCCTGAGACTGTAATGCTTTTTGCTGGCACCTCCACTTAGTTGTCAGGCCAGAGGTCAGTCTGCCATCATGCGGGTAATTTAATCACAGCTATAAAAGTGTACTTGCAAGGGATATTAAGGATCACTGAGCCCACAAGATGAAAGTATGGGAAATTCATGCACAGCTGCCAGGCCAAATGAAGAAGGCAAGCATGGGATAGGAGAGTCCCTTGAAGAAGACTTCATAGGAGCCAGAGCCTGGGTCAGGCCCAAGACACTGATGGCCAAAGCCAAGGAACCTGACATTGTGTTCATGAACTTTATGTCTCTGCTCATCCTGTGACTGGAGCTGGGGTTTTCCCATAGTGTGCATCCTTGCTCCCTTGAGTTGCTGACCAGTAGCAGAGTCAAAAAGAGGCTGAAGACTAAGCTGCCACTTGCTCAAACCTGCACTTCCCATTTTTCCCATTTTTTATTAGAAAATTTTGGGGTTAATAGAAAAATCATTCAGAAATCATAGAATTCCCATAAACCCCTCTCAAATGCAGTTTTCCTTATTATTATCAACATGTTTTAGTGTGGTACCTTTGTTATAATATGAAAAGTATTATTATAGTTTCACAATTATAATCCTTTGATTATACTATGGTTTCCTCTTTGTGACGTAAGTTCTATGTTTACTTTAAATTTTTATTTGATAACAATATCTTATTGTGATTTTCACTTTATTGTCTCTAAAGGCTAATGAAATTGAGCACCTTCACATGTGCTTGCTGCTCATTTTCTTTCTTTTTTTTTTGGAATAATGTCCAATCTGGCCCATTTACCATTTTTTAAATGAGGATGTTTATCTTTTTTGCTGTTGGGTTGAAAGTGTTCTTTTTATATTCTGAATACCAGACCTTTAAAAGAGATATATACTCCCATTTGGTATATTGTCTTTACACTTTCTTGATAATGTACTTGGATGTAAAACATGTATAAACTTTTATAAAGTCCAGTTTTATTTTAAGAATTTTTCTTTTTATGTTTGTGTCATATCTTATAATCTGTTCCCAAATTCAAAGTCATAAATATTTAACCTCTAATTTTTTTCTAAGAGTTTTATAAGTTTAGCTCTTACATTAAGTTTTGAACACAGTATGAGATAGGGATAAAATTACATTACTTTGCCTGAGACTATCCATTGATATCAGCACCATTTACTAAAGGGATTGTTTTACCCACTGAATGAACATGTCATCTTGTAAATATCAGTTGAACATATATGTATGATTTAGTTCTTGGAGTCTCTTTTATATTCTATGTCTATCCTGGTGACAATGACATCTTTGTTTGATTAGTTCTGCTTTGTAAAATGTTTTGAAATAGGAAAATATGGGTTCTCCAACTTTGTCCTTCTGTTTCATGATTTTAGGTGTACCTTGCAATGACATATAAATTCTGGGAACATTTTGCTATTTCTTTAAAAAGGGTCATTGAGACTTAGATGGGGATTCATTAAATTGCCTCTTAACCTTATGAAGTCTTCAAAGCTATGAGTATAAAATGTTTTTCTAGTTATATCAATCTTCATGAACTATGAAATTTGTAACTTTCCATAAACATATATTGCAACTCCTTGTCTAAATTTATTCCTAAGTATATAATTACTTTTTTGCTATTTAAACTGCCATTGCTTTAATAGTTTATTTTTTTGGATTGTTCATTACTAGTTTATAGAAATAAAATTGAATTTTGTTCAATGGTCTTATATCCTTTAACTTTGATTAACTGTTCCCTCTGATGTTTTTATATCTGTGGATTTTGGGGGATAATCAATATATAAGATCATGACATCTGTTAATTGTGATAATTTTACTTCTTTTTTGATTTTTAAAATCCTGTAGAAATTTGAAATTAGATGGTTCTAAGCACATATGGTATCATTAGCTGTTTTCTTTAAATCACCATCCTAAAAACAATACACAAATTTTGGTTAGTACCATCTTATCCAAATTTGTAGGTGGTGGAAATTTTTTTGACAATACCATTAAAAGTTGGGTCTTGAAAAAGATGTTTCAGTAAACAGTGGTTAATTCTTAAATATTGAAGATTGTTACGTGGTCATAAGAATTTGTCAACCATAGCAATTCCTTAAAATGAAAGTGAGTTTAGTTAATTAGTAAAATGTTAAAACATGTTCGAATTTGCTAACATTAAAACCAAGAAAGTAAAAATTATAATACAATCTGTCTTTTATAAATCTATTTAAACAAATTATTCTGAAATTCAATATGTATACCTTTCAATATTTCAATATTTTCACCTCTTTTAGTGTTGTAGGAAAATGAACCACTTAAAATTATTAAATGTATATTTATTGGAGTGCATATTTTCACATTAGCCTCATGATGCAAAATCTCTCAGATACTCATATTTCCATTTCACATTCCAAGAAGCTCACAATATTTTGGACATTAATTTTGCAATTGTATAGGTGTCTCATTTCACTCAAGTCTACATTGGTATTTCTACCAGAAACAACCCTGAATATGTAATGAATATTATAGCATGATATGATTTCTAGCCATCTGAACCAAAACTAAATGTACAATTTGGTCAAATATTGTATGAGAAAGTTAAGAATTAAATGCATGCAAAACTTTCAAAAAATGAAAGCTTCTCTGTTTGCTTTTTTTAAACTCTCAGGTGGCAAAGCTCCCCCCTCTGCATCAGGTTCACAAACAGGAAGCTTTTTGCTCACTTTCTTCAGGAAGTAAAAGGTTGAATAACTGACACTTCCTTACCCCACTGAGTTGTCCAAAGCCACAGACCCCTTAGGTTTGGAACCTGAGGAAGGAAACACTTATACTCACCAATGAGAAAAAGCCAACTTCAGTGGAGGTGAACACCTAGGTTTTTTATTGTTTTTAAGGGACCAGTTGGTCAGAAAAGGCCATTTCAGATTGTCCACCTCAAACAATCAGGCACAGTGTGGTATGTTTGAGATGACTAAATAGTGGTGGTCATAATTCTTCAACCAGCCCTCCTCAGAGTCACTGAAATTCAGGTTTCATATACATACCATAATTTTTGGAAATTCAAACAGAAATGGACCCAACTATATCATGCTTTATATTGAAAAGTTGGTGATAACAAAAAATATATACAAGCTCAATATACAAAAGTCAGTTGCTTTCCTATATGCCAACAATGAAAAATTATAATTTGAATTAAAGGTAAATGATATTTAAAATAACAACACAAATACAAAATATGTAGGCACAGATATATATGTAAGAAAATATGCATTACTTTTTTTTTTTTAATTTGCATGTGGGCAGGAGGCACCAGGGATCGAACTCCAGACCTCCAGCATGGCAGGTCGGAGCTCTGCCTGCTGAGCCACGGCAGCTGCCCTATGCATTACTTTTGAAAGGAGCAGAATGATAAATGAGATATTCCTTGTTCATGATGGGAAGACTTTAAATCATTACAATTTCATTTCTTGCCAACTTGGCCTTTAGATAGAATTCACACCCAATATAAATCTTAGTTAGCAATTTTATAGATAAGGAAAATCTATTTCTAAATCTAGAAGAGCCTAAATAACACTGAAGAAGAAAAAAAGTTGAATAACTCACATTCCCTGACTCAAAGAATTTGTGATGCTACAGTAATCAAGACACCATGATATTGGCAAGAGTAAAGATACATACTAAATGGAACAGAAAATAGAACCCAAAAATAAACCTCTGAAAATATAGTCAACTGGTCTGTCAAAAGCAAGTTAATGGAAGAAAGGTATTCTTCAAGAAATGGTGATGGAACTACAGGACAACCACAAAGAAAAAGATGAACAAAGATACAAATTTAACTGATTACAAAGATACTATATTCAAAATAGTTGTGTAGACTTAAATGTAAATTGCAAAACTATAAATATCCTTGAATAAAATATGGGAAAATATATGTGTCAGGTTTAGTGTTAACACTCAAATAAAAGTAAATATTATTCATGAAAGAAATTGATAATGTGGACTTTATTAGCATTAAAATGTTACTACCTGTGAAAGATATTAATAAAAGGAAAATACAAACCATGAGCTTGGATAAATATTTGCAAAATGCATATCTGCATAAAAGCCTCATATCCAGGTATGCAAAATTATAGTCATAAAAGTCTACAAGAAGAAATCAACTTAGTTGAAAAGTAGTAATGGTAGCTCAACAAACCACTAGTTGTTGATATAACTGAATTGCACACTTAAAACTGTTAAAATGTTTTTTATGATTATATATTACTATAATAAATTTTTGAATGTCTAAAATTTGAGCAGGAACACCTCAGCAAAGAAAATATACAAGAAGAGAATAGATATACAAAAAAAGATGCTCAATATCACTTTTCATTATGGAAAAGCAAACTGAACCAACAATGATATACCACTACACACCTATTCAAATGGCTAAATTTCAAGAAAAGAGAGAACACTAATTGCTGCTGAGGATGCAGAACAACAGGAACTTTCTTTCAATGCTGGTAGGAGTACATTATGAAGCTGCTACTTTGGTAGAAATTTTGGCATTTCTTTCAAAGCTAAATATAGTCTCACCATACAATCCATTAACACATTCTTAAATAGTTACCCAACTGGTTTATAAACTTGTTCACAAAAAACAGCCCCCAAGGTTTACAGAAGATTTACTTATAATGTTCAAAATCTTGAAGGAATCATTATGTCATTTGATAGGTGAAAGGATAACCAAACACTGACACAAAAATGCATTGGGATACTCTTTTGTGACAAAAGAATGAGCTAGCTAGCCATGCAAGTATATGAATGAATCTTAAATGCATAATGCCAAGAGAAAGAAGTCAGTATGAAAGGACTCAATACTGAATGGTTCCAACAATATGCCATTGTAGAAAGGCAAGAGGCTACTGGAACACAATTCAACATTTTCACGCAGTTCCCTCCAGCCACCTTAACTAAAAAGGTGATTTAAGATGTGAATTTAATCAATGCATTTAGTGTTCTGTCTGCTCCATCAATTGGCCATTCCTTGTCTCTGTTCAACTTCTCAGTCAACCTTATTCCTTGAGACACAACAATGTTGAAATTAGGTTAATTAATAACCCTATGACCTCTAAGTACCAAGTGAAAGGAAGAGTCATCATTTCTCACTTTAAATCAAACTCTATAAATGAATAAACTTAATGAGGAAGGCATATCTAAAGCAAAGATAGACTTAACTCTAGTCTTGTTGTGGCAGAGTTAGCCAAGTTGTGAATGCAAAGGAAAAGTTCTTGAAAGAAATTAAAAGTGCAACTCCAGTGAACACACAAATAATAAAAGCAAGAGAAACAGCCTTCTGACTGATGAGAAAGTTTTAGTGGATAGGAGATAAAACCAGTCACAACATTCCCTTAAACCAAAGACTAATCCAGAGGAAACCCTAACTCTTTTCAATTGTATGAAGTTTGAGAGAAGTGATGAGGCTGCAGAAGAAAAATTTGAAACTAATGGAGGTTGATTTATGAAGTTTAAGGAAATAAGCTGCTCCATACCATAAAGAGTGCAAGCTGAATTCATGAATGTTGATGTAGAAGCTGCACCAAATTATCCAGAAGACCTAGCTATGTTAATGAAGGTGACTACACTAAACAATGGATTGAAATGTATTTAAAAAAAAGCCTTCTACTGGAAGAAGATGCCATTTAGTACTTTCATACCTGGAGAGGAAATTCTAATGCCTGGCTTCAAAGACAGGTTGACTCTTGCTGAGGGTAATGCATCTTGTGACTTTAAGTTGAAACCCATGTGCATTTACTATTCTGAAATCCTTAAGGAGCTTATTAATTATTCTAAATCTCTTCCTATGTACTATAAATGGAACAACAAAGCCTGGATGACAGAACATCTGTTTACAACAACAATTATTGAGTATTCTAAGCCCATTGTTGAGAACTACTCTTCAGTAAAAATGATTCCATTCAAAATATTATAGCTCAGTGACATTAAATGCAGAATAATCCCTATTCAATACTGTATGTTTGAAACTGTAATCAGTTCATCTCCCTGGAGATGTGATTTAATAAAGAGTGATTGTTAAACTGGATTAGGTGACAACATGTCTCCACCCATTTGGGTGGATCTTAATAAGTTTCTGGAGTCCTATAAAAGAGGGAACATAATTCAGAGAGAGCAGAGAATGCTGCAGCAGCACTAAGCAGAGAGTCCATGAGCCAGTGACCTTTGGAGATGAAGAAGGAAAATGCCTCCTGGGGAGCTTCATGAAACTGGAAGTCAGGAGAGAAACAACAGATATCACCATGCTTGCCATGTGCCCTTGCAGCTGAGAGAGATACTCTGACTGTGTTTGCCAGGTGCCCTTCCACTTGAGAGAGAAACTCAGAACTTCATTGGCCTTCTTGAACCCAGGTATCTTTCCCTGGATACCTTTGATTGGACATTTCTATAGGTTTGTTTTAATTGGAACACTTTCTCAGCCTTAGAACTGTAAATTAGAAACTTATTAAATTCCCTTTTTAAAAGCTATTCCATTTCTGACATATTGCATTTCAGCAGTTAGCAAACAAAGAACACATGGGCAAGCCCTGGGACTTGAGTCCATGTCGCTGGCATGGCAGGTGAGAACTCTGCCTGCTGAGCCACCAAGGCCCACCCTCTTAGGGATAATTTTAAGTAGACTTACCCTATCCTTAGTAGGAATAAGTTTCATAGGGATGTACTCAAGATCAAGGGCTGGGCCTATTGATTGATTTTCTCCAATGCCTGTGACAATTTCAGAAATTCTCCAAATGGGAAAGTTGAATATTTTCCCCTTTCTTCCCATTGTAAATACTTCTTTTTTCACTGTCTGGGATTTATTGGGGCATCACACTAATCTGAACAAACCAACAAAATCTCATGTCTTATTCAAGATTCAATGTGCTAATGGTGTTCAACTAGACTGACCATACAAGTGACATTAGGAAATGGACTACCCAAAATATAAATCTTGCACCCAAAAAACATCTCTCCCTTTAGTCTCACACAGAAGTTGAAGTTTTAAAATATGGATGATGTCATCTTTTACCCAGTCTTCTGATCTACCTTAGTCCTGTCCAGATCAGCTTCATTCTTATCTCTACTCAATGTCTGATCACTTTTTCAACTTTAAACAGTTTCTGTATGTGATACTCATGACTTTCATAGCTCCAGAGCTCTAATCCTGTGTCTCAGGTGTCACATGGATACCTGAAGTTTCTGGGAAAGACCATGTTATATTCAAACAGCTGAAAGCCTCAAAATTTAGAATTAACAGGCATATCTCCTGAATATATGTGACTGCTGTAAGGGTTTACCTTTAGAATAAGCCCCAACCTGATAACCTATGCTCTCAAATTTAGTTCTTTGAATATTTACATTATAGTTAATTGAGGCATGAAAATATTTGCTTTTTGTTCCTGAAATTCCATTCAATATACAGCTCTTAAGGTTCATTAGTCTAGTTGCATGTCTCACAACTTCATTCCTTCTTGTGCTGCACAGTAGTCCATTGTATGTATAAACCATAGATCTGCTTTCCATTCTTCAGTCATTATGCCCTTAGGTGACCTCCATTCATTGTGGATCACAAACACTGCCTCCAGGAATACCAGTATGCAAATGTTCATTCATGTCCCCACACTGAGTTCCTCCAGGTATATACTGAGCAAGATTTCAGAATCATGGCAAACCCACACTAAGCCTCCCATGGAACCACATGCTGCCCTTCAAGGGGCTGCACCTGTCATTTCCCAACCAACAGTGATTATGTACATCTGTTTCTCAACATTTTCTCTTGTGCTTATTTCTCTCTGTTAATTTTTACATTATTTTATTCAAACAAACAATCTAGTCTAAGCAGACATGCCTTCACCACCATACTCTATCTGAAGACATTGACTTTTCTTTCACAGAGAATCCATAACCTTTTCCCAATCCCCTGCCTGTTGACATTTAGTTTTGGCATAATGCCTTTGTTATATTCAATGGAAGCATATTACAGTGTGGCTGTTGACTATAGACCCTAGCTTACATTGATTTTACTTTTCCCATATTCCACCTATTTTCCTGCAACACTGACATATTTTTGCTCTTCCTCATGCAGAAACTTTTTTTTTTTAATTTGTACATTTAATCACCATCATTGTACATTCTAGGCATTCCTAAAATGATACCATCTCAGTCTTTATCCACTATCTTTCCTTCTGGTTTCATATGTGCCCCAAGCCCTTCTCCCTCTTTCATACTCACATTCAGCTTTATTCAGTGTACTTATATTATTGTGCTACAATCAAGTAATATTATGCTATCCATTTCAGAATTTTTATAGTCATTTTGCCCCATATGTATTCTTTTGGTACCAGTTATCAACTCTCTACTCTATTTCTATCCCCTGATAAACTGTGTTCTTTTCTAAAATTCTCCATTTCACTCACTAATGTTGGTTCATATCAATGAGAACATGCAGTATTTGTCCTTTTATTTCTGGCTAATTGGACTCAGTATAATGTCCTTAAGGTCAATCCATGTTGTTACATGCTTCATGACTTTATTCCGTCCTACAGCTGCATACTATTCTATCATATTTATTTACCACAACTAGCTTAGCCACTCATCCATTGATGGACATTTAGTCTATTTCCCTCTCTTGGCAATTGTAAGTAATGCTGGTATAAACACTGGTATGCAAATGTTCATTTGTGTCCTTGCCCTCTTGTCCTCTGAATAGATACCTAGCAATGGGATTGTTGGATCATAGGGCCATTCTATAGTTAGCTTCCTGAGGAACAAACAAACTGCTTTCCATGGCAGTTGTACCATTTTACATTCTCACCAATAATGGATGTGTGTGTCTTTCTGCACATCCTCACCAGCACTTGTCATTTTCTGTTACTTTTTTCCCAACTTCATTCCTTCTTGTGGCTGCACAGTAGTCCATTGTATGTATAAACCATAGATTCATCTTCCATTCTTCAGTCATTATACCCATAGGCAACCTCTATTCATTTTGAATCACAAGCACTACCTCCAGGAACACCAGTTTGCAAATGTCTATTCATGTCCCATTCTAGTGGGTATCAGATGATATCTCATTGTGGTTTTTTTTTTGTATTTACCTAATAGCCAATGAAATTGAATGTATTTTCATGAGTCTTTTAGCCTTGTATATTTCTTCTTTTGAGAAGTGTCTCCTCATGCCTGCCCATTTTTAATTGGGTTGTTATTCTTTTGGTGTTGAGTTGAAGAATCTCTTTATGTATTCTGGGTAATAAAACCTTATCTGATATGTGGTTTCCAAATATTGCCTCCCATTGTGTAGGCTGCCTTTTTACTTCCTTGACAATATTCTTTGATGTTCCAGAAGTGTTCATTTTTGTGGAATTTCCATTTATCTATTTCTTTTTTACAATGCTCATGGTTTGGTTGTAAGGTCTTAGATTGAAGTTTAGGTCTTTGATCTATTATGAGTTAATTTTTGTATAAGATATGATATGCAGATCCTCTTTCAATCTTTTGCATATGGATTTCTAATTCTCCAAGCACCATTTATTGAAGAGACTGCTCTAACCCAGGTGAGATAGTTTGACTGCCTTACCAAAGATCAATTGTCCATAGATGAGAAGTTCTGTATCTGAATACTCTATTTGATTCTGTTGTTTACTATATCTATCTTTATGCCTATACCATGCTGTTTTGATCACTTCAGCTTCACAATATGTTTTAAATCTGGTAGTGTGAGGCCTCCCACTTCATTTTATTTCACAAGTTATTTTTAGCTATTTGGGTCATCCTGCCCTTCCAGATAAATTTGGTTATTGTTTTTTCTATTTCTTCAAAGTAAAGTTTTGGGATTTTAACTTCTATTGCAGTTAATCTATGCATCAATTCGGGTAGAATTGATACCTTACCTATATTTAGTCTCCCAATCCATGAACATGGCATGCCCTTTCATTTATTTACACCTTCCATGGTTTCCTTTAGTAGTTTCTTGTAGTTTACTGTGTATAGGTCTTTTGAACCCTTAGTTAAATTTATTCTTAAATATTTTATTCTTTTGGTTGCAATTTAAATGGATTTTTAAAGTTTCCTCCTCAGATTGCTCATTACTACTGCATAAAAACACTACTAATTTTTGGGTGTTGATTTTGTACCCTGCCACTTTGCTATAAAAATTTATTAGCTCTGTTTGTTTTTCTGAATTTTTCAGGATTTTTAACATATCATATCATGTCATCTGTGAACAGGAATAGTTTTACTTCTTCATTCCCAAATTGTCTGCTTTTAATTTCTTTTTCTTTTCTAATTACTATGACTAGAACTTACAACATAGTGTTGAATAACAATGGTAACACTGGACATCTTGTCTTTTTCCTGATCTTAGGGGAAAAGCATTCACTCTTTCCCTATTGAGGATGATGGTAGCTGTGGGTTTTTCATAAGTTCCCTTTCTCATGTTAAGGAAGTTCCCTTCTATTCCTATTCATTGAAGTGTTTTCACCAAGAAAAAATGTTGTATTTTGTCAAATATCTTTCCTGCATTGACTGAGATTATCTTGTGGTTTTCCTGCTTTGATTTAGTTGGTATGGTGTATTACATTAATTGATTTTCTTATGTTGAACCATCCTTGCATACCTGGAATAAATCCCACTTGAACATGGTGTATGATTATTTTAGCATGCTGTTGTATTTGATTTGTAAGAATTTTGGTGAATATTTTTGCATCTCTATTCATTGGAGAGCTAGTTTTGTCAATTTCTTTTCTTATGGTAAGTTTTTCTGGTTTTGGTATAAGGGTGATGCTGCCTTCATAGAATGAGTTAGGCAGCCTCCCTTGTCTTCAATTTTTTTGAAGAGTTTGAGGAGGATTTGTACTAATTCTTTCTTGAATGTTTGGTAGAATTCACATGTGAAGCCATCTGGTCCTGGGTTTTTCTGTTTTGGAAGCTTCTTTGTGAGATTCAATGTGATATGTTTGTTGAGGTAATTGATTTCTTCTGGAGTCAATGTTGGTGGTTCATTCTTTTCTCAGAAATTGTCCATTTTATCTACTTTGTCTAGTTTATGAGTGTATTGTTGCTCATAGTATTCTTTCATTAACTCTTTTATTTCTATGGGCTCAGTGGTTATGTCTCCTCTTCCATTTCTGATTTTATTTATTTATATCCTTTTTCTTTTTCTTTTTGTCAATGTAGCTAAGGGTCCATCAATTTTATTGATTTTTCTCAAAGAATCAACTTTGATTTTGTTTATTTTCTTAATTGTTTTTATGTCCTCAATTTCATTTATTTCTGTTCTATTCTTCATTATTTCTTTCCTTTTGATTGCTTTGGGGTTAGTTTGCTGTTCTTTCTCTTGTACCTCCAAATGAACAGTTAATTCCTCAATTTTTACTGTCTTGTTTTTTGATGTGGGAATTTAAGACAATGAATTTCCCTCTTAGCACTGTCTTTGCTGCATCCCATACATTTTGATATGTTGTGTTTTCATTTTCATTTGCCTCAAGATATTTAGTGCTTTCTCTTGTAATTTCTTCCTTGACTTACTGGTTGTTTAAGAATGTGTTTTTTAGCTTCCCTATATTTGTGAATTATCTGGCTCTTTACTTGTCATTAAATTCCAACTTCATTCCTTTATGAGCTGAGGAAGTGTTTTCTAAGATTTCAAACTTCTTAAATTTATTAAGACTTTTTTGTGACCTAGCATATGATCTCTCCTTCAGAATCATCCCTGAGCACTTGAGAATAATGTGCATCCTGCTGTTATGGGGTGTAATGCTCTTTAAATGTCTTTTACATCTAGTTTGTTTATTGTGTTATTCAAATTCTCTATTTCTTTTTTGATCCTCTTTCTAGATGTTCTATCCATTGATGACAGTGGGGAATTGAAGTCCACAACTATTATGGTAGAATTGTCTGTTTCTACCTTCAGCATTTTCCTCATATGCTTTGGAGTACTCTGGCTCAATGCATAAACATTTATGATTGTCATGTCTTCTAGTTGAATTGTTCCTTTTATTAATATATAGAGTTCCTCTTTGTTTTCTTAATTGTTTTATAATTGAAGTCTAATTTGTCATATATTAGTGCTGTTACTTATGCTCTTTGCTGTTTGTTGTTTGCAAGAAATATCTTTTCCCAACATTTCACTTTCAGTCTATTTTTGTCCTTGGATCTAAAAGGATTCTCCTGTAGACAGCATATAGATGTGTCCTGTTTTTTATCCATTCTGCCAGTCTATATTTTTTGATTGTGGAGCTTAATCCATTAACGTTTAGTGTTATTACTGTAAAGGCAGTATTTTTGACTATCATTTTGCCTGGGGCAGTGCTAGAGGCTTCCCGGGGCAGTGTTAGAGGCTGAGAAGCCTTATAGTCATATATAGTGAGCTGTAAAGCAGTAGAAACAAAACAAAGCAAAAAAAATCATTTTCAGAGAAGGACTACTTCTCAGGTTTGACAATCAAGAGCTTATTTTCCCCAAGAAAAGGTGTGGCAGGGCCCAGCTCAAATGGCAGTTTTCAATCAATTAATTCATAGACCAGAGGCAAAACCCTAAAACTATCTTCCATCTCAGCCTCTGTCTTAACCATGGCCTGGTAGGTACATGGTCTGCTTAGAATTGAAGTCATGACTCACTTTAAGCTGATGGGGAGCTGCAGGCTGAAAAGCACCATGCACTGGGAAGGATAGGAAAATCACAGTCTAGAGGCTTCACAGGAATCTCTGACAACCTCCTGGGTCTCACTCTCAGGGAAACTTAATACTGATCATATTCAGTTCCTGAGACCTAGGCCTTTATGGTCAAGGAAAATCTGATTGGGGTTGATCATATCTGGGGAGACCCTGCTCAATAAATGGTTCCATATAGGTAGGGCAAGAAACAGAAAAAGAAGAGCTGAAAATTGTGATCCATTAAACAGAAACTATGCTCAGTGTCTAGAATAAAGAGAACTGAATGACAAAGACAGATAGAAAACAAAGACAGCCAATAAAAGAGTGAAAAAGACCTCCTCAATAAACTAATCAATGAAATCAGATGTATAGACACCAGAGAATAAAGAGAACTGAATGACAAAGACAGATAGAAAACAAAGACAGCCAATAAAAGAGTGAAAAAGACCTCCTCAATAAACTAATCAATGAAATCAGATGTATAGACACCAGGAAAAAATACAACTCATACTAGGAAAAATGAAATTATGGTAAAAGTCAAATAAAGAAATTAACAATTCAAATGACATATTGGAGTTGAAAGAAATAATTAAGGATGTTTGAGCAGATGTATAAAGTCACATCAGAAATCAAATTGACTTGAGGGAAGATATGACAAAGAGGTGAAGAATATGAAGAAGACATAGGGTGAACACAAAAATGTACTTGAAAGTTCAACAAAAAATGGCAGAACTTAGAATGAAGGGCACAATAGAAGGGATGAAAAACACAATGGAGACCTACAGCAATAGATTTGAAGTGTGAGTAGAAAGTTAGGGAACTAGAGGACAAGACATCTGAAATTCTCACACAAAATTCCAGATTAAGAAGAGAATGGACAAACATAACAGTCTCAGGGAACTGAATAAGAACATGGAGTGCATAACTATTCATGATAATGGTATCCCAGAAGGAAATGAGAAGGAAATAGGGGAAGAAAGAATAATGGAGGAAATAATCACTGAATATTTTCCTTATATTCAGTGATATACCTGATATATATTCCTGATATTATTAAGAAGCCATAATATCACAGACCTAAGAAGCATAGTCTACTCCAAAGAGAATAGATCTGAATAGAACTACTCCAAGACACTTGTTAATTATATAGTCAAATGTCAAAAACATAGCATATTCTGAAAACAGCAAGAGAAAATCAATCCATCCCATTCAAGGGAAGCTCAAAAAGGTCATGCAGGTTTCTCAGCTGAAACCATGGAGGCAAGAATGAAGTGATATGATATATTGAAGCACTTGAAGAGAAAAACTGTCAAAAATAGAATTCTATATTTGGTAAAACTATCCTTCAAAAATGAGTTAGAGTTTAACACACTTTCAGAGAAACAGACAGAGAGTTTTGAACAAGAGTTTTGCTTTGGAAGAAAATTAAAGGGAATACTACAGGCAGATAAAGAAAGGCAGAAGAGAAAGTCTTGTAGAAGAGAGCAGAAATTAAGACCATCAAGAACATAAAATGACATAGTGAAAAATAAGATGCTACATATAAAAGCCAATAGAGAAAATGATAAAAGAAAAACTGTCTTTACAGTAATAACATTAAATATTAATGGAGGGCAGGCCATGATGGCTTAGCAGGCAGAGTTCTTGCCTGCCATGCCAGAGACTAGGTTCAATTCCCAGTGCCTGCCCATGCAAAAAAAATGCAAAATGTTAATGGATTAAATTTCCCAACCAAAAGACATAGAGTGGCAGAATGCGTTTAAAAACAAGTGCCCATCTATATGCTGTCTTCAAGAGACTCACTTTAGAAACAAGGACAACATTAGGCTGAAAGTAAAAGGCTGGAAAAAGATATTTCAGCAAAGAACAACAGGAAAAGAGCAAGGGTAGCTATACTAATATCAGACAAATTAGACTAAAATGTAAAACAATTAGAAGAGACATAGAAGGGCATTATTATTAATAAAATAGACCATTCATCACAGAGGACATACAAATCATAAATATCTGTGCACTGGGCCAGAGCACCCAAAAAAACATGAGTCACACATTGGCAACACTAAAGGGAATAGAAAGTTGTGCAATAATAGTTGGAAACATCAATACAATTATATCATCAATGTATAGAACACATAGACAAGGAATCATTAAGGAAACAGGTATGTTGAATAGTGTGATAAATGAACTAGACTTAACAGATACTTATTCAACACTGCACCCCACAAGAACAAGAAACACATTTTCTAAAATGGTCATGGATCATTTGCTGGGATATATCACAGATTTGTTCATAAAGCAAGTCTCAATTAATTTAAGAAGACAATTTAAGAATGAAATTATAAGAGGAATCAATAAATATCTTCAGGCAAATGAAAATGGTAACATTAAATATCAAAATGTATAAGATGCAGCAAAGGCATGGTGAAAGGAAAACATATTGCCCCATAAGCTTTTATTAAAAAAGAAAAAAAGAGCAAAAATCAAACAAATATCCATTCACCTGGAGGAACTAGAAAAAGCACAGCAAACTAACTCCAAATAAAATAGAAGGAAAGAAATAAGAAAGTTAGAACATAAATAAATGAAATTGAGAACTAGAAAACAACAGAATCAACAAAACCAGAAGTTGGTACTTTGAGAAAATCAACAAAATTGACAGAATTTTATCTAGTCTAATAAAAAAAGAAGAGATTCAAATAAATAAACTCAGAAATGGGTGAGGAGAAGTAACTACTACCCTACAAAAACAAAAGAGATAATGAAAGCATACTTTGAGCAACTGTGTGCTAACAAATTACACTAATAAAAGGAAATTGACAACATCTTAGAAAGCATGAAAACCAGCATTGTCTAAAGAAGAAAAAGAAGAATTCAACAAATCATTTCCAAATAAAGACATTGAATCAGACATCAAAAACCTCCATCAGACCTACCAATAATATATTGGTCTGATAAGATACAGAACCTTTGTCATCTAGGCAGATTACTTAGATGGTTAGAAACCCTTTACTGCTTCTCACTAAGAGCAAATAAATAATCCAAGAAAACAGTTATTTTAACAGAGTGAAAAACAAATTTTTGTTTTGCATGAAGATACATCTTGACAAGAAAACTATTAAAAATCTTATAAACCTATAAAATTTTAGCCAACCTTAACCATAACCAATAAAATTCCCTTCCAACAAGATATCTACAACTTTCTATATCCAACCATTTTGTCCTACACATTCCTGTTTCTCATTCTTAAACAATTAGTTATTTTATTATTATTTTTTTAAATTTGCATATGGGCAGGAGGCACCAGGGATCGAACTCCAGACCTCCAGCACGGCAGGTCAGAGCTCTGCCTGCTGAGCCATGGCAGCCGCCCAACAATTAGTTATTTTATTTTAGGAGCAAAGGGACTCTCTTTTTCCTTAACAAAAACACTTCCTGCATACTTTGCATATATAAATTACAAAAGAAGATATTGATATGAATCTTCAAGCCAACATCTGACAAAACACAATTCTTTTTTGTTTTTTATTCTTTATTTTTTGTGTGAAAAATAACATATATACAAAAAACAATACAGTTCAAAGCACATCAAAGAATTAGTTGTAGGACAAAAATTTCAGAGTTTGTGTGGGTTACAATTCCACAATTTTAGGTTTTAACTTCTAGCTGTTCTAAGATACTGGAGACTAAAAGAAATGCCAATATAATGATTCAGCAATCATACTCATTTGTTAAAACCTACCTTCTCTGAGTAACTCCACAATCCCCTTTGATCTTTCTTCCACTCTTTAGTGGTGTTTGGACTATGTCCATTCTAAAGTTTTCATGTTGGAAGGGGCTGTTAATAACATGTGATGGGGGATGGGACTAGTAGATGTTCTGGAGAGGCTGCCCCCTCTGCATTTCAGGACTTATCTGGTCCAGGGACCCATCTGAAAGTTATAAGTTTCTGGAAAATTACCCTAGTGCATACAACCTTTGTAGAATTTTACATAATGCCATAGGTGTTTGTTATGATTGGCAAGAATGGTTTTGGTTGGGTTTGGTAAGTTATGATAGGTTATAATGTCTATTTTCCTATTCTGAGGCTAAGTTTCCTACTCTGTTAAATGAGGCTGGGTTTGAGTGACATGTGCAAGATGGAAATTCTTAATGTTGTGATATCTGGAATTGAAGAATGAAGTTGTGGAACTAGTCACCCTAAGGGGAAGACAGATGAGGTTCAAATAGAAGCAGCACTTATCTTTACCATTTATCTTTAACATTTTTCTTCCTTCATCATTTATTGTTATGTAGTCATCCTTTTGCTTATTCCATCTCCCATATATTCTCACTTGTTCCTCCTCCCCTTTGGGAATAGCAGTGTGAAAGTCCCAGGGGAGAGTAATGGCTGATACTGGATAAGGCATCTAAATGTAAGGCTCCTCCATCACCTCCACACAATTTAAAAGTTTTCTCAAAGTCTAAATTAAGACATGTTTCAGTTTGTTACATGCTATACTGGAAGTGATTTGACTTTTATAAATGGAATTTGTTAAGATACAATTTTACAGTTCTAAGGCCATAGAAATGTCCAAACAAAGTCATCCCGAGAAAGGTACCTTGACTCAAGAGAGGGCTGATGACATTCAGGGTTTTTCTGTCAGCTGGGAAGGCAAATAGTGATGTCTGCTACCTTTCTCTCCAGGATTCTTGTTTCAGAAGACTTCCCTAGGGATGTTTTCTTTCTGCATCTGCAAGGATCTCTGTTGGTGTCAGGTCTGAAGTTTTTTCCAAAATTCTTCCCTGTTAAAGGACTCCATTAAGTAACCCACACTAAATGCATGAAGACATATCCCCATTGATACCACCTAACCCAAAGTTCCCACTGAAAATATTGAATCAGGATTAAAGAACCAGGCTTTTCTGGGGCATATGCAGTTTTAAACTGGCATAGCTCTGAACATTGAACTTTCCAAATTTTACTAATGGTTGATGGCTTACCCATAAAGGATCTCCAGTGAAGCAGGCTCAGATGCAAATTTCCAAAGTACTCTCTTCTAGGGCCATAGTCTCAACACCTCAGGTTGACAAGACCAAAACTTGACTCTGTAAATGTCCACCCTCATAAAGATTAATTCATTTTGATAAATTCAGTAACAGAATAGAATAAAATCTAGTAAAGTCTTTTGTGGCTACATACATATTTACAAATCACTTTCTTGTTAGGCAATGCATTTCTTTCTGAATAAAAGTTTGAATAAGAAGCTAAATTACCATGTAAAAACGACCAGATGTTGATTGAATTAAACTGAATCATTGGTTTGTTCAAAGTGACTATGGGGCATACACAGATTGTTAATTATTTCTTGATAAGGATATTTTATCTATCTGTCCATATAACATAAACTAAGATGTTAAGAAAATATAAACTCGATTATAAAAAAATTATATATCTGCTGAATATTTCAACTGCTGCATCATATCTTTTTCATGGTATTTTTCACTTCTGTATTTTTCAGTGTTAAGATCAGAGGGTTCGGCAAAGGTGTTCCAATTGTATAAAATGCAGCCACCATCTTGTCCACTGGAAATGAGGTTGGTGGTGATTTGTCTATGAATATACAGGGCTCCCAAAATAAAATGGGATGTACAGGTGAAGAGATCTTTCTGCCTTCCTTTTGTACTGTGTTTTCCCAAGGAATATAAAATAACTACATATGTGATAAACAATACTATCAAAGACACCATTCATATAGCCCTACAACTAAACACAACTAGCAAATTTATCATGTAAGTGTCCATGCAGGCAAGTTTCAACAAGGGCTCCAAGTCACAGATAGAAGTGATCAATGGCATTGGAGCCACTGAAGAGCAATCTCAAAGCCAGGAAAAGCTGTATTGAAGAATGGATACAAGATCACACCCAAGCCAGAATCACCAACACACCACAGACACACTGGCCCATGATGGTGGAGTATTGCATGGGCCTTCAAATAGTCACAATACAATCAAAAGCCATGAGAATGAGCACAAAGAGCTCAGTGTACCCAAAGTAATGGGCTGCTATGACCATGAGTCATGCATTCATTGCAAGAAACAATCTTTTTTTAAATAAGAGCATACATAGTCAACTAGGGCACTGTGGTTCTAGAGAAGAAAGTATCAGTGAAGGACAGATTGAAGACATTGGATTCCAAAGTGTCTGGCTTGCCTTAATAGTCACCATAATGAGAAAGTTTCCCTAAAGAGGCCCAAGGTAAATAATGAAGAAGACCCCATATACTGCTTTCTGCTCTCCAGTGTCCTCTGTCAAGCCCAACAGATTGAATTTAGCCACATTTCTACTCATTACCATATCAGAAACTATAGGTAGAACACAGTTGACAAGGAATTAATCTGCAGAGAAAAGGAAAGAAGCGACATCTTGGGGAAATCAGTGGGCTAAACTTTGAATTCCTTTGTTCTGCTTGATAGTCTGTTAGTTCTGTCTTTGGTGTTTACCAGAATTCCCTTTTTAAATCCACGGCTGTCCAGGCTTCTTTCAGAGTTATTAATTGATTCAGAAACTCATTAGATTGAACAAAGTCATATGTATTTTAGGAAAAAATATGCTTCATAAATTTTGACTCCTACCAAGATTTAAAAATGTGGAGTTTGTTCATTTCTTGTCAAATAAATCAACTGCTTTGAAACTCATCCTCTATATGAAAAATTGATTGTGAATATCTCCCTACCATACTATCAAATAAGTATTCATAAAAATTGTTACACCTGCACCTATGCTCTTAAATACAAGCAGTCATTGTGGTATTATGCAGCATATCTATGTGCCTTGAAATTTCACTGACACTTTTCCAATATAAT
>PVIY010018466.1:0-47524 GCA_004026745.1 Myrmecophaga tridactyla | reverse complement strand
AGCAAAGGCAGGGTATAGGACACAACAGGGAAGACAGGGTTTTGGATGAACAGAGAATTGGAGAATGAGAACTTGTAAGGAGGAAATGGGGAGCCCCACATGCTGACCAGGTTAAGAGAAGTCCGTGCAGGGGCCTGGTGAGTGTAGGTGATAGCAGCGCTCCATATGGGGCGGGTTTAGGGGAGAGGATGGGACTGAAGTTCATCTCCCACCTTGGGATGGGAAAAGGGAAAGGCCGGGGTGGGCAGCCAAGCCCCAGGGGGTCTCCAGCCAAGCAGGCATTCTTAACTGGCTTTATTGCCCACCCCCCCACCTCCCCGCCCCCTTCTGCTAAAGTGGCTGCTTCTCTGAGGAAAGCGGGACTGTCTTTTCCGGGAGCACCCCCAAATCACCCATTCCCATTTGGTAGCTTCTTGGCAAGCAGCACCCTAAGGAAATCTTCGCATATCCCTGGGCTCAGAAGTGAGCTGGGCGGTGCGGAGTTAGGGACACGGATGGGACACGTGGAGCTGCCTCTGTCCCCTCCATACACACACACACACACACACATGCGCGCGCACACACACGTCCGGGCCCTGCGCTGCACCGGCAGCCGCCTGCGGGACGGTGGGACCGAGGTGCAGGGGCGAAGGGCGCAGCGGGGATCTCTGTCCCAGGACAGGGCACCAGGGGCAGGGCGCTGGCGTGCTCAGGCGGGAGGGGTAGCCGCTTACCTGCGGTGCCCTCGGAGGTGCCCTCGCCTAGGTTCGCTGGGTGGGTCTCTGAGGGTACTTCCTCAAAAAGACGCAGGAAAATTTAGCGAGAAGTTGGCTCTTAAATAACTTCTTAGCAGCCCTCTTCCTCCTCCTCCCCCCGCCGTCCCCCGGGGTTTTCTCCTCCCCCTTCTTCTTGACAGCTGGAGCAAGCGGATTCCAGGACTTTCTATTTGCTTCTGCCTTCCTCCTCTGTTGTTCTGGCAGGCTCCCCCTTGCCCTCAACCAGCGGAAAGCAACACCCCCCAATCCCGGTTCTGACTACCTCTCCCTGACTTGGTCATTCGGAGTGCCAGGCTCAGGGCTCCTCAGGGAACTTAGTTCCCACCCCCTCCCTTTGGTACCTTCACAAAGGAACCTCTTTGCATGCAGTGTTCTAAGGGTTGGTGTGGCTGGGCAGAAGGGAGGATCTGCCCTCCAGCAGACAGGTCAAACAGACAACATCGGCCATGCATAAAGCAAGAGCAACACGTCCCTCCTGTGCAAATAAGTCTGGTAGCAGGATCTGCATTCTTGAATCATCCAGAGAACTACATCTACCACCCAACCACAAGCCTCCTTGCACCCAACCACAAGACTGCCCAAGGAAAGAAAGGGTAGATGAGAAAACATTTTTTGCTTTTCTGAAAGCTATTTTGGTTTATCCTTCAAGATAAATGGAGAAAAAGAAGACAATTTTCCTCCTGAAGTTTTCCATATATGTTTTTTTTCTCTCAGAGTTCTTCATCTCTAAACATGCCTATTTCAATCATGGCTGTTTCTAACCTTTTATACTGTCTTCAAATTTCTCACCTTACCCCTTGATCTCCAAATTTCTTACAGAAAAAAAAAAAACAAACCTTGCCATTGGGTTAGGAATTCTGACAAGTACCTGCTATCAAACCTATGAACTTGCTGCACATTTACCTATTTTCCCCCTCTTTCTTCTTGTTACTAAAGTAAGATAACGTCTCTCCCCTTGTCCTTAGCCAAGCACCCCATATTTCTTTCCTGCGTTCTATGCCACCATAGGGAAGTTTCTGCTAGACTTCATATCCAGTCCTCTTTCTATATGTTCAAGCAGCCTCTCTCTAGTAACTGCTTCCCATCAGCAATTACATAATTTGAAGTCAAGTCTCCTCAATAGTTTTAAAAAATCCTTCAACCCATTCCTCCCAGGTATTTTCCTGCTCTCTCTTCTCCTTCATTTTTAAACTTCTGCCATCTAGCTTCTGCCTCCATTATTGTACTGGACTTCAGACCAAGGTCTACAATGGACAAAGTAAAATCTGAAGGACAGAATTAGTTCTCATCTATGTAATCTTTGTGGAGTCCTGAACTCTGTTACCCACTTTCTCCTTGAAAGTCTTGTCCCTTGGCCTCTGTATCATTGTACTCTCTGGGTTTCCCTCCAGTGCTGCACAAGTTCCCTTGATATCTCCAATAGCTTTCAGTTTCCATCTACATCCTGATGTCTCCCAAGTCCAGATCTCTAACCATCGCCTGTCTAGAGCTTCAGACTCCTCTATCTAACTGCGTACCACGCATCTTCACTTGGCATGTCCCAGTGATAACTCAAACATCATACCGAAGATGAAATATATAATCTTCCCTCACAACCTGCTCCATCTCAGGTGTTTGCTATCTTAGTCCTGCTATCAACTTGCATTTACTTGTAAAGTCAGGCATAGCAGCTTCATTCTTAACATCGCCATCTTCCTCTCCCTCAACCCCCAAACCTAATCCTTTGACAAATGCTTTCTATTCTACTTCTTAAATATCTCTTGAATCTACCAATTTACCCCCATCTCCATTCTCACTGTGAAGAGCCAGACCACCATGTCATCATCTCTTGTCAGACCTACCCAAATCACCTCCTGCCTCCCCCATTCTCTATCCTTCCTATCCATTCTCCACTCTGCAGTCACAATGAGATTTATGGAGCTCAACTCTCAAATTAAACTCTTTGCACAATGTCTTTTAAGTTGAATGTCTAAATTATACTGGCAGGCCCTATTCAATCTCTCCAGCCCCACCTCTTTTTTTTTTTTCTTTGTTCCATGGTCAGGCACTGGGAATTGAACCCACCTTTTTTTGTTCTCTCTGGTACGTTGTCCCACTTCCAAAGAGCTTGCCTTGGCTTAGTGCTTCTTATGCTGTCTGTATGGTAAGTTTCTGTTTCTTTGGCTGTAGTCCCACCAGATTACATGAGGGTAAAGACTTCAACCGGAGTTCTCAGAGTTAGAGGAATTGCTGAATTTCAATTAACCAAGCTCCATCCTTTCCATATTCTTTTCTGGATGCTAAAGAAAGAGCTAAGAGAAAGTGTGATCATAATTGGATAGTTCTCCTAGTAAACATCGAGCCTGGGTGTCAGGATTCTTAGAAGCCCTTGCCCAAGTGAGTTTTGGGACAAAGTAACCACCCTTGCACCCTCCAGATTAGATAGGATGGGGTACAGAGCTGCCAGGTCCTCCTTTCAAGACTAAGCTTGCCACCCTCTCAACCACCATCACTATCATCACATCAGTATCACTGATTGTCCTGTGAACATACATATTGGTTAACTCTCTCCTTCTGCCAAACCACCAACTCAATAGCATTAAAAATGACAATGGCTTTCCTTGTGCTTAACAAGCTGCATCAATAAAAGAGCACCTGAGGGCACCAACCACCAGCCATTTTGTTGCAGCCCTTCTGTGTCACAGAGCATTTCTTCATAGTCCTGTACCTTAGAAGTCACAGTAAAGGGTTCCAGCCAGAAAATGAACCTTCAGCTGTACCTGTAAATGTGACTTTGGCAGATGCAGCCTCAGTGCCTAGACACTCAGGTCTTCAAGGACAGAATGGTGTCTTTTATTTCTAAAGTTTCTTGCCTGGCACAGAGTTGGCACAGTGTAGGTAGGATTCAGCTAGGAAAACAAAAACCACTTTAACAGTGTTTAAAAGAAGGAATTTAACACAGGGGATTGGTTTCACAGGTGGTGGAAGAGACAAGAAGCCAAAAGGAGAAAGTGAGTCAGCCTTCCTTCAGCAATTAGCAACAGCAGGGAGGAGGAGGTGTTATCATAGCACAAGGGCTGGGATTATGTGGCAGAAACTGGAATCACATGGACTGTCTGGTAGGCACTTGAGATTCAACATTGCCAGAAACAGTGTCTGAGGTCAAAAGGGAGGGGAAGAAATATTCTAGTGTGACCTTCAATTGTCCCCCACTTTCTGAACCTACCTAGCTAGAAGCATTTGACAAAGGAGTCTGAGAAACAGTGCCTGCAAAATCAACACCACCATCCCCATGTCAGGGGTCCCAATACCACTCCCAGATTTAATGATTAGGTAGGAGGATTCATGGGGCTCAGCGCATAGTTTAGTTCGTTTATGATTTATTGCAAGAAAAGGATATGAAGCCGAACCAGCAAGGAAAAAGGTGTCTGAGGCAAAGTCTTGAGGAAATCAGGCACCAGTTTTCAGGAGTCCTCTCTCAATGGAGTCACAGGGATATTCTCAATTCCCCCAGAAATGAGTTGTGACAATATGTGTGAAGTATAGCCCACCAGCAAAGCTCATTAGAGACTCAGTGCCTGGGGTTTTATTGGGGGCTGGTCACATCACTGTTCTCTGCTTGGTATATTCCAAAATTCTAGACTCCCGGAAGGAAAACAGGTATTCAGCCTCATCTACATTGTCAGAACAGCTTAAGCACAGCTTAACTCTATCAGTCAGGGAATGGTGGGGAACCAGCTACCCCCCAAAATCCAAGAGTCCAGAGACTGGGCAAGGGTCAACTTTGCAAGTTAAGGATAGCAGTTTCAGGTCTGCTATGCTAACTCTTTTCTGTACACCCCCCCCCCCCAAATAAAACAATGTATTGAAATTAAAGGGAAAGGATAAGGAGGTTATCTCAGGACAAAAAGTTCCATGAATAATTGTACTTTCATCATGGTTGTGGCTGGTCCTTCACCCTCCCTTGTAGACATTGCTATTGAGACCTGGAGCAAAAAGGAAATCCAGTGGGAAGGTCACTGGGGTAATTCAAGTCTTACCCCCCACTTTCCCTTGTCTTATTGGCTCAGGGTAAGACTTCCAAATAGGCATACGTTTTCTTGGTGCAGGTGAGGGAGATAGTAAGCCCTGGTATGTCTTCTCATTCTATTACAACTGAAGGGACTGTGAAATCTGTAATTTACACCCCTTTTTCTACCCAATGGTCCAGGCAAAGGGATCCTGGCTCTCGTGAGAAATAGGCAGCTACCTTTGGGAGTTGTGCATAGATAGGAAATACATGAAAGTGTGATTCCACGTTACTTACTTCCATCCTTTTGGGTGAAGTGTCATTTGTGTGGTATTGACACTCTTTTCTCCAGATAAACCACCATCTTTTCCTACTTGGCAATACCCAGGAAGCAAACTGTATTTACTCAGGTGATGACTCTTCCAGCAAACTCTATTTGATTTACAAGTAAAACTTCACATACCAAACAAACAAACAAAAACACCAGTCTTGTCTGGATGCTGCTGTTTTTTTCCAGCTGAACAGAACTTGGATTTTGTTGCTTAACAGATGAAGCTTCAGAGAGAAAGAGGTGCATATAAATAACAACTGGCCTCATAGAAAGATGCCAGATCTTCTGACATGAATGATCAAAGTCCATCTCTTGGGGGAGAACTTCTTAAGTGCTCTTGATCCTATAGGAGTTGAGGGGAAAACTTTGCACTCCAAAAGGAGATAAGGTGGGAGAGAGGATGAGAGGGAGGCTGAATGAAAAGTTTATAATAATATTCCAACCATAGCAGTGAGCAATTGGTGAAGGCAAGTGGCTCTCTGTATCAATCCACATCTTTATAGAAGCCCCAATTTTCACCAAAATTGACAATGATATTTAAAGTCCCAAGATGGAATTTATGAAAGCGCCGTAGCAGCTGCCTCCACATTAGGGCTTGGGGTCTGAAAGAGTGCCACTGCTTTGACAGTCTCTCTTTCTTCTTCTTCTAAGGAGAGATGTAATCTGTGCCGGTGACAGCTCCAGATGGCAGAAGTTTTCTCATTGCTCCAGCCTCCCTAGGAATGGCCTTCACTTGCCATTAGTTTGCTATCATCCTTAATTTACCTTCCCAGGGATCAGCAAGTGAATTGCTGGGCTGCCTCTCCTCATGGCAGGGCTATCTAGAAGGATAAATGGAAGAAAGCTGTTCTTTTCCTGAGGAATGAAAAATATAACTAATACAGTCACATACTTACAGTGAATATCTCTATCTTTAATGTGAATTTTTCATCACTCATAGTCAAATGATTGCATTTTAGATCATTCTTTTTTTAACTAAGGAATATTTTATACCAGGCTTAGAATGAACAATTTACCTGCTCTTGGTGACTAATAACTGCACCTATGATTATATATGAATGTGTATGTGTCTCTGTAGAATACTCCAGTGTGTATAGATTTGTGAGTACATGTGTTCATATGTGAGTGTGTGTATATGTGAGTGTGCATATCTGACTGTATATGTGAGTGTGTGTAATCTGAGTATCTGAGTGTGTTGGATGGATTTATATTTGTGTATCTCTATGTGAGTGTTGTGTATATGGTTACATTTGTGAATGTGTGAGTCAGCATGTGTATATTAGTGTCTGTGTGTGAGGGTATTTGTGAGTGTGTGTATCTGAGTGTGGGTATATTTGTGAGTGAGTGTTTGTGTATCCGAGTGTCTTTGTGTGTAAGGGTATCTGTGAGTATACATGCCTATATGTGAGTGAATGCATGCCTGTGTGAGAGTGAATGTATGTGACTGTAAATACAGTGGCAACAGAGGACTGTAGAGATACTGAAGGAATATATCAGCCATGCTGAAGGTCTTGGAAGTGGTTTTATCTCCAGAAAACACTCTCCATTGGCTTCCTAATTCGTCCGGAGTCCTGGTTGGACCTTAAGGTTTAAAAAGACTCTGGGTGCATTTAAAACTTAAAAGACCACATAAAACACGATGAAGGTCAACTAAAACTTGCTCTTCTATAGATGAAAACTTTATGAATTTGAAAAGAGGAGCTATTCTCATAAACTTTAACAGTCCTCTCTGTGTTATTGACAGAAATGATGGCTATGACATCTAGATACAAGATCAGTAATGAAACAGAAGACTTGAATAATACTCAAAATCAACTAGACCTAACAGACATGCATAGCACACTTCAGCCAAAGGCAGCAGAATACACATGCTTCTCTAGTTCACATGGGTAATTCTCCAGCATAGACCATATGTTAGGCCACAAAACAAGTCTCAATCAATTTTAAAATATTGAAATCATACAAATCTATCTTCTCTAAAAAATGGTATGTTGCTAAAAATCAATAACACAGAGACTTGTAAAATTTACAAATACATAGAAATTAAACAACACTCTCTTAAACAAACAATGGGTCAAAGAAGAAATCATTAAGCAAATTGGAAATATCATGTGGCAAATGAAAACAAAAACACCAGCTACCAAAACCTATTGGATGCTGCAGAGACAGTGCTGAGAGAGAAATTTAGAGCTCTAACTGCATATATTAAAAAAGAAGAAACATCTCAAATCAGAGACCTAAACTCACCACAGGAGTATTTAGAATAAGAAGAAAAAGTAAACCCAAAGTGAGCAGAAAGAAGGAGATAACAAAGATTAGAAATAAATGAAATAGAGAAAATCAACAAATCCAAAGGTTAGCTTTGAAAAGATCATTAAAATTGGCAAACCTTTCACCTGGCTGACAAAGAAAAAAAGAGAGAGGATGTAAATACATAAAATCAGAAATGAAAAGTGGGACATTATTATCAACCCCACAGAAATAAAAAAGGGTTGTAAGAAGGTACTATGAACAATCGTATGCCAGCAAATTAGACAACCTAGCTGAAATGAACAAATTCCTAGAAATACATGAACAGCCACATTGACTCAAGAAGACATGGAAGTTCTCAACCAACTAATTCCAAGTTAAGGAGATTGGATCAGACATCAAAAACCTCCCAACAAAGAAAAACTCGGGACCAGATGGCGTCATGGTGAATTTTACCAGGCATTCCAAGAAGAATTAACACCAATACTGCTCAAACTCTTCCAGGAAATTAAATAGGAGGGAACACTTTTTAACTCATTCTGAGGCCAACATCACCCTAAAATCAAAGACAATAAGGAAACCACAAAAAAGAAAATCTTAAACTAATATCAGTTATGAATACAAGTACAAAAATCCTTAACAAAACACTGGTAAATCAAATCCAACAGCACATTAAGAGAATTATGCACCATGATCAAGTTGGATTTATCCCATGTGTGCAAGGGTAATTCAACATAAGAAAATCAATTAATGTAATGAACCACACTAATGGAACAAAGGAAAAACAACACATGATCATTTCTGTTGACACAGAAAAGGCATTTGACAAAACCCAGCATCCCTTCTTGATAAAAACACTTAGAATTCTAGGAATAGAAGGACATTTTATCAACATAACAAAAGGCATATATGAAAATCCCGCATCTAACATCATGTTCAATAGTGAAAGACTGAAAACTTTCCCTCTAAGATCAGGAACAGGACAAAGATGCCCACTGCCACCACTATTATTCAGCATTGTACTGGAAGTCCTAGACAGAGCAATTTAGCAAGAAAAAGAAAGAAAAGGCATCCAAATTGGAAAAGAAGTAAAATTTTCCCTATTTGTACTTGGCATGATCCTCTAAATAGAAAATCCTGAAAAATCCAAAACAAAGCTAGTAGAACTAATAAACAAATTCAACAATTTGGCAGGGTACAAGATCAATATGCAAAAATTAGTAGTGTTTCTATAACTGAGTAATGGTCAATATGAAATATAAATCAAGGGAAAAGTTACTTAAAATAGTTACTAAAAAAATCAGGTATCTAGGAATAAATTTAATCAATGTATAGAGGAATTATACATGGAAAACTATAAAGCATTACCAAAAGAAAGCAAAGTCCTAAATGAATGGAGTCACACTCTGTGTTCATGGATTAGAAGACTAAATACCATTAAGATGTCAATTTTACTCAAAGCAATTTACTGATTCAATGAAATCACAATAAAAATTTTAACAGCTTTCTTTGGAGAAATGAAAAATCAATAATCGAATTTATATGGAAGGATTAGAAATCCTGAATAGACCAAAAACCATTCTTGTAAAAAAGAGTACGTTTGGTGAACACACCTTTCCCAATCTTAAAACTTATTACAAAGTCACAGTAATCAAAACAGCATGGCAATGGCACAAGGGCAGACATATAGACTATTGGAATTGAATTGAGTGTTCATAAATAAACCCTTACATCCACAGCCAATTGATTTTTGACAAGGGTGCCAAGTACATTCAGTTGGGGAAGAATAGTCTCTTCAGCAAACAGTGCTGGGAAAAAGGGATGTTCATGTGGAAAATAGTGAAAGTGCACTCCTACCTCATACCACATACAAAATTAACTCAAAATGGATCAGGGACCTAAATATAAGAACCAAAATTATAAAATTCCTAGAAGCATCTTCAAGACCTCACATTAGGCAACAGTTTCTTAAACTTTACACCAAAAGCATGAACAACAAAGCAAAAAATAGACAATGAACTTCATCCAAATAAAAAACTATGGCATGTGGTAAGACTTGATCATGAAAGTACACAGACAACCTACAGAATGGTAGAAAATATTTGAAAGCCACATATAGTATCCAGAATGTATAAAGATGTCCTTAAACTCAACAACAAAAAAACAAACAACCAAATTAAAAAGTAGGCAAAAGGCTTGAATAGACCTTGCTCCAAAGAAGATATACAAATGGTGAATAAACATATGAAAAGATGTTTAACATCATTAACTGTTAGGGAAATACAAATTCAAACCACTATGAGATATCATTTCATAGCCATTAGAAGGGCAAATATTAAAGAAACAGAAAATTATCAGCATTGAAGAAGATGTGAAGAAATAAGAACATTGTTTATTGTTAGTGGAAATGTGAAATGATGAAGCCACTGTAGAAAACAGTTTGGCAGTCCCTCAGAAAGTTAAATACAGAATTACCACATGACCCAGCAACACCATTTTTATGTATATATTCCAAAGGATTGAAAGCAGGGACTCAAACAGATATTTGCACACTGACGTTCATAGCGGCATTATTCACAATTGCCAAAAGATGGTAGCAATTCATATGTCCATCAACAGATGAATGGATAAACAAAATATTGTATGTACATACAATGGAATATTATTCAGCCATAAAAATGAAGTTCTGATGATGATATGGATGAATTTTGAGGACATAATGTTGAGTGAAACAAGTCAGATACAAAAGGAAAAAAATGTGTATGAACTCACTGATATTAAATAATTAGAACAAGCAAGTTTACAGAATAAGAAACTAGAATACAGGTTACCAAGAGCTGGGTTGGGATTAGGGAATGGGGATGTTTTATTGGTACAGAATTTCTCTTTTGGGTGATGAAAATGTTTTGATGATTTCTACTGTTGATGGAAGCACAACACTGTGAATGTAATTAACCCCACTGTATCATATATATATGTATGTATATGAATGTGGTTAGAAGGAGGAAATTCTGAATTGCATATATGTTACTAGAATGCAAATGTTATTTATACATAGGATTGTACAACACAAACAGCAGATCCCAATGTAAGCTATAAACTACCATTAATAGTATAATTATAGTAATATTGTTTCAAGAATTGTAACAAAAGTAGTACACTAATGAAAAGTGTTAATAATAGGGAAATTGGTGATGAGGGTGATGGTATACAGGAACTGTTTATTTTGTATAGTCTTTAAAGTTATTACTTCTCTAGTGAAAAATAAGTAAAAAAGGAAAACAGAAAAAAGGAAGGCAGGATGGGCAATGGTGGCTCAGTGGCAGAGTTCTTGCCTGCCATACCAGAGGCCCACCCTCCCCCCGCAAAAAAAAGGAAAGAAGGCAGGTTATGTCACTTGTTTTAGTAGTTTACTAAAGCTGCTGGAATGCAATAAACTAGAAATGGGATGGCTTTTAAAAAGGGAATTTGTTAAGTTGCAAGTTTACATTTCTAAGGCCATTAAAATGTCCAAACTAAGGCATCCAGAGAAATATACTTTGATTCAAGAAAGGCCAATGGGTCCAGAACACCTCTGTCAGCTGGAAAGGCACATGGCAATGCCTACTAACTTTTTCTCCAGATTCTCATTTCGTAAGTATTCCCCGGGGGGCATTTTCCTTCTGCATCTCCAGTGGGCTCTAGGTCTGTAGACTCATTAGCACTGTAGGCTCTGTAGGTTTTCCCAAAATGGTTCCCTTTTAAAGGGCTCTAGTAAGCAACTCCACCTTGAATGGGTGGCTATACATCTCCACGGAAACCATCTAATCAAAAGGTACCACCCACAATTAGGCAGGTCACATCTCTATGGAAACAGTCAGAAAGATCCCACCCAGCAATATTGAATGACGATTAAAGAGCATAGCTTTTCTGGGGTACATAATAGTTTCAAACCAGCACACCATTCCTCTGCTGCAAACCCCACTCATGGCTTTCATCTTATCAGAGTAAAAGTCAAAGGCCTTAAAATGACCAACAAGGCTTTATCCTACCTGGCTCCCCACACTTTACCTTCCTACACTTACCTTCTACCCTTCTGCCACTTACTCCCTTCTCTCCAGCCACTCTGACCTCCTTGCAAATCCTTTAACATGCAAGCGTACCTCTGTCTCTGGTTCTTTGTATCTGCTGTTCCTGCTACCTGGAAAGCTCTTTCCCCAGATATCCACATACCTTGCCCCTCACCTCCCTCAATACTTTGCTTAAATTTCTGGTCTATGAGGCTATCCACTACCATCTTATTTAAACTTGCACCTCCTCTCTCTACTCCCTAATCAAACATAGAATACAGAAGTGGGATAAACTGCTCGTCACCCCTAATCTAATTTTTTCTTGTTCCTTTTTTTCTCCACAGTGCTTATTGCTTTCTGGTATATTCTAAATTTTACTTATTTTAAAAAAAATTTTTTTGTATGCTGTATGGCAGGGGTCACATTTCATTCTTTTTCCATGTGAGTATCCCATTATTGCAGCACCATTTGTTGAATTTTTGTTTCTTTTTGTTTGCTTGTTTGTTTTGTTTTGGGGCAGTGCATGGCCCGGGAACTGAATCCAGGTCCCCTGCAAGGTAGGTGAGAATTCTACCACTGAACTACCCTTGTACCCCCCTAAAATATTTTGTATCTCCTCCCACTATACTGTGAGCTACATGTGCACAGGTAATTATTTCCTCTTTTGATCATAGAGCAATGCCTGGCACATTCAGAAAATATCTGTGGACTGATAGCTGGATGTCCATTACTACCATTTAATTTGCCTGGGATGAGATCACTGATCGAGATCCTGCTTCAATGTGATCCTACTTCAATGGGAAATTCAATCAGTAATTCAAGCTGGTCAATACAGGGGTGAGAGTTTTAATTGGCCAATTGCATTTGTGTATGTGAGGATACATATAGGTCTATTGCTAACTGAAGCAAAGGGAAAAACATTCATTTCTAAGCTACAAGGGCAAGCTGTCAGGGAAGTGGATCAGAGAAAGATTTTAGATAAAGTATGAAGAATGAAAGGACCAGCTTGTGTATGGTTTCCCGCTATCTTTGGAGCTGTGAATCAAAAGAGCAGCTCTGTATGAGCATCTCCCAACATCCTACTAATGGGACCCAGGGGCTGGGTCTGCTGAGTCACGCTTAAGGGCCCTGCTACTCATTGCTGTGATCACACAAATACACCTTCTTGCTGATAAACCTGCAGGGTTATCCCAGCAGTGACAGATACTAAAGGTTGCAAACTGGAAGAGGAGATTTCAGTGAGGCCAAAAAAGGAACGGGAAGGATGTGATATTCTGCAATGTATCCCAACAGTAGAACTTCTAGATAAGGATCTACAAATTTTCAAAGCAGTTCAAATGGCATTGCATAATCGTACATATGTGGGCACAAAGTATGCAGCCAAAGAAAGGGGCAACTTCTCTTTTCCCTGATGCTCACTCAGCAGTTTCTGTGGTGGGGTTTATAGATAACTGTGCCAATGTCCTTCCTGGGAACATGTTTGTTGCTGGTGCATTTTTCCTGGCATGATGGTAACTCTAAGTTGTTAAAATAACATCTGAAATATTAGCTATGCCATATGGACATATATCATAGAGAAAAAATAATTCTTTTATATATTCTCTTCACTGAATACAGATGTTCTGTCTTACTTTAAAAGGGTTTCTTGTGCCTGAGACATAAAGAAGTTGGCATGAATGTTCAAGAATTTAAGAAATTAGATTAGGGGTAATGAGCGCTTATCCTGCCCCTGTATTCTATGTTTAATAATGATTGAGCATCAACTTTAAAAGGAAGTCTTGGTGCCTGCCCAGGTGAGAAATTAAAAAGAAAAGAAAGTCTTCTAATAGCCATGGTTTATTTTACTCCATTGTCCTTGATTATTCAAATTCCTTCTTGATCATAAAGCCTATCAAAACTCAGGTTTTGGGGAACAGAACAAATGACGTTTTATAAGCAGAACTTTGTGTGGTATATGTAGCACTGTGCTTTATGGAACTTGACTTGGCCTAAGATGTGTTCATGTATTGTGCTAGTGTTTTATATGTATATATGGCTTTTTTTTTTTGCATGGGCAGGCACCTGGAATCGCACCTGGGTCTTTGGCATGGCAGGTGAGAACTCTGCCTGCTGAGCCACCGTGGCCCACCCTATATATGGCTTTTTTGCAGCCCTTTCTTCCATTTGTCCTAAAATATCCTCCCTCAATCTTGACAGGTCCTTTAATAATCATGTTCATTCATTCTGTATTAGGTAGTTTCCAAAGATCGTCTCAGTTAACCATGCCTCCTAATATTCCTGATGAATCTGGGCTTTAAACAATAGAGTGCAATGGAAATGAGACAGTGCCGGTTCTCAGACTAAGCTTTGAGAGACCCTTGCAACTTCTACTTCTGTGCTTTTGGGATGCTAAGCCACCATGAAGAAACCCAGCTCTTCCTGGAGTCCAGCTATGAGGTGGAGATGCCACATGGAGAGGCAGAGCCCCTAAGACTACACAGAGAGAAAGAGGAGCTGGGCTGTCCCAGTGTCCCACCTGAGCCCAATCTCCAGCCCTCCATGCCAATTTGCCACCCATGGGAGTGACCCCTTTTGCAAGTGGATTCTCTACCCTCAGTCAAGGGCACTCCACATGGAGATCAGGAAAAACCCTTTACTGAGCCCTGACAAAATCATAAAATTGCAAGCAATTAAATAAAATGGTTGTTTTAATCCAGAATTTTGGGACAGTTTGTTACACAAAAACAGATAATTGAGACACATTAATCCCACACATATTTGTCTAACACCTACTACTGACGACATTGTGGGATGAATAAGAAAAGATATCTGTCTTTAAGGAATACAATCTAGGGGGGAAACCAGATTAAAAGGTAGTCTTGGGGAATTTGAGCAAAAAGTCTGATTCCATGATTTCAGAGTTCAAGATATTTTATCTTTTGTTCCCATGATGAATATCTTTTGCTTGGACCTAGTCCAGAGAATAATATGTATTCACAAAGTATGTGTTGATTGATTAGCAAATGAAAGGCAGTGGAATCTCCCTGACCAGTGAAAGCAATTTTGGATTACTGACAAAAATAAGAAGTAAAGATTTTCAATGAATTATGTATGGTGTACTGGTTTTTGTTGTGCCTCTTGCCTTAAACAGTCAGCCACTTAGTTTAAACTGTGGTTGCCAAAGCTGAGAACTATCCAAAAAAGGAGCATAAAATAACTGCCATTATCCTGACTTGCACACTCCAACTGCAAACAAATGATTTATGTTCCCTAAATGTTTTATTTTTACATAGTAATCCCTATTTAAGTAACATGTGGCCAGTTTCCGCAAAAAAAGAGAGAAATAATCAGTTACCAATTTATGCTCATAGAATTTCTCTTTCCATACTTTTTTTTGTCTGTTATCCCATGGTATTTACGTTTATCAAATAAACCTTATTTTAAACTTGGGAAGAACACAGAGGGAAGTTGTGGGGGTGTCCTATGCCGCAGACCTGGGAACCCATTCTCCTGCCTTGCTGACCACTGCCCCTCCCTGATCTACACAAATTACCATTACTGCAATCTTGAGAGGCTGTGCTTGGAAATACTGGCACAAAAATTTGGCATCCATGAATGGTGGCAAATCGAGTCCATTACCCCTAGCCACATCCACCTGCTTCTCCTCTCCCACTTGCATTACTTTCAGCTATATAAGCCTGGAAATTTGAGGCAAGATCTCACTTTTATAGGGAGTTAGTGCTGCAGGAAAAGAAAAATAAAATGTTTCATAGATTAACACAATCAATATAATAAAATCAATTTGAGACTAACATATCATGAATTTTCAATGCCCAGTTGCATGCACATACTAATTTACATGACTTTCCTTCGTAATATATATATAAATGCTTGTATTTAAATAATTTAGTACAAAGGAAAAATCATGTAAATTAGTATGTGCATGCAACTGGGCATGGAAAATTCATGATATGTTAGTCTCAAATTGATCTTATTATATTGATTGTGTTAATCTATGATACACATATATATACTTTTAGCACTATAGCATATATGTTCATTTTCATAGGACTACCAACCATTTTAACATATTGGAATTCTAATAAGCATATGTGTATATATGTGTGTATTGGATGGCCTGGAGTTGAATACCCTAGAGAAAGATAGAGAAATCAGAAATATTTTACTTTGATTTTTAACATTTTCCTATAAAATGCTTTCACCTAAAAAGGCAATTGTATTTTCTATTGCTCATTAAGTTGGAATTGATTATAGGAAAACACAGCTGTGGCTTATTGTATGCTATAAATACCCGTGGTTGCCTAGTATCTTATACTATGCAAGGCACCTTCATACTGCTATTTAGTTCTCAATACAATCCTTTGCAATATCTCTAGGACACAAATAAGGAAACTGAGGCTTGGGGAGGTAAAGGGAATTGTTTGTAAATATACAGCTAAAAAGTCACAGATCCAGGACATGAACTGATTTTTTTTTAAAATCAGATCCAGCATGTCAGATAAAATACACCTTCACCAAGTTACCATCGCTCTTTCATTCAAAATTCCCCTTAAAATCTACATGTTCCAAGGTCTCTCTAGGTTTGGGCTTGTACTGTTCCTGAAGACAACAAATAGATCTGCCCAAATCCTCTCCCTGGTGTCACAGACAATGGACACTGCCCACGGTTGTTTAAATGTAATTAAAGAGGACAATAAAATGAGGCGGTTAGCCTGTCCTTGGTGGAGGCCATCCAAAGGCTTGAGAGCCTCTACCCACCCTCATCAGTCAGTAGACTAGTTTTTAATGGATCCCTCTATGGACCAGGGATGCTGTTAAGGTGCTTTGGGGGATATAGGGGGTAGCAAGAGAGAGATTGTCCTTTCCTTCAAGGGACCTACTGTCGGCCGTTAATCAGGGAAGGGAAAAAACAAAATTAATCTACTGTCCTGAAACCTCAGCCTAGATAATCCCAGCCAAAAACACTTGACTTGGCTTTATGGAGTTTTGCACCAGCTTACTGAGCTTATTTCACCCTGAACCACCTTTGGTCACCTAGAGAATGTTAGACCCACCCATGTATACTGAATTCAATGGGCACCTACTATCCTCATCCCAGCCCTTGCTTCCCAGCACTTCTCTAATCTAAAACTGTCTTTCAAGCCAGGCAGGAAATACGACGGAACTTATTCAGTCCAACAAAGGATAGCTGATAGTTGTTGGGTCGTGTCAAAGTACATTGCACGTGTTCATCAGCTGTAGTTCAGATGGTTTATATTTCACACAGCATTCATTTTTTATGAAATATGAAATCTCTCTAGGGCCCAGGGGATCTGTAATTGGCTTTTAGTTCTCTATTCTGCACTGTCTTGTCTAATTGCAGAGATGGTCCCATGATAAGACTCACATTTTAGAGGGGCTTTAAAGTATTTGCCAGCCTTCCTGGCTGCATGCAGGCGTACGTCTTTGTGTGGAATTTTAATCATATTTTTCCTTTGGAGGAGAGTTGGAAGAATGACTGGGCTAAATATATTTGCTTTTCTTTGGGTTTTATTATTAGTGTTTCTCATCAATAATATAATATATACAGCGTGACCCATGACAAACTTCAGGTACTATCGTATAATTTAAGTTTGATGGTTAAGATGAGTATGACGTCTGTGGAGGTGATGAGGCCTGTTTTAAATGAGGCCTGCTCTTCCTGTGACACATGCTTATTATTGGATAAGGACTATTGGGTCAAAGAGGTGTCATCCCTCCAACTTAGCCTGCAACTTGGCTCAAGTTCATATTAGATAGCCTCTGATGCTTTACTGAAGCCAGTAAGTCTGTCCCAGCATCCCCTTTACAGCTCCCATTAAAAAGGAACCACATGGACTATTTAGAAAGATGCCATGATGCAAAAATGATAGTGCTTGAAGGAGTTCTGGTTGCCAAGGGCTTCCATGCAAGGCCAGTCTTGCTATCTCTTTCACTAATTTCAGATTTTTTTTTCTTGCCAACTTCTTATGTTTCTGAAAAATAAGAGAGAGGAAGAAAGTCCACCTCTAGGTCTAGTTATATAGCCCTCCTTCCTTAAAGTGATGCTAATAGAGGTACATGGGACCTGCCCACTGCAGCTGACTTTTCTTTTAATGGTGATTGAAGTGACACACCCTGTGTCAACGGCATGCAAGTTTCCCCCAAAATATAGTTTCACTATTGACTCCTCCAACTGTTAACAGAGTCCAGGGTTTATATACATAGTTAGGTTTAGGGGAAAAAATATTGCTTTAGGCAGTTTTGCCTTGATGCCACTTGTTCTAGTTTGCTAGCTGCCGGAATGCAACACAGCAGAGACAGATTGGCTTTTAATAAAAGGGGATTTATTTCATTAGTTCTTCAGAAGAAAGGCAGCTAACTTTCAACTGAGGTTCTTTCTTATGGAGGAAGGCACAGGGTGATCTCTGCTGGCCTTCTCTCCAGGCCTCTGGGTTCCAACAACTTTCCCCAGGGTGATTTCTTTCTGCACCTCCAAAGGCCTGGGCTGAGCTGTGACTGCTGAGATGAGGTACGCTGAGCTGCTTGGGCTGTACTACGTTGAGCTCTCTCATTTAAGCACCAGCCAATTAAATCAAACATCATTCACTGCAGCAGGCATGCCTCTGAGTGGACTGCAGATGTAATGAGCAACAGATGAGGTTCACATACCATTGGCTCATGTCCACAGCAACAAAACTAGGTACTTTCACCTGGCCAAATTGACAACTGAATCTAACTACCACACCACTTTTCCCAGTTTTCTCACAATTTCCCACTTGCTAAGTGATTGTTTCCCACCAGCAATATTTCCTGGGATTTGTGTTGGAGATATCCCCTTCTGTCAGGCTGGCAGCAGCTCCAGGGTACCTGAGAGATTTCTCTCACCTGAGTGTCTGCTGTTGATGCTTTGCTAGGAATCGGCACTTTCCTCATCATTAGAGTCCTTTTTCTCCAAAGCTTCCCATCCAGTAGGCAGCCCCAGGACAACAGTTAAATCTGTCAGTTTGCTAGTATTTAACTTCTCCATCACAGGCCATACAAATCTCTACTCCTTGATGTCTCTTAAGTGTTGAGGCTGAACCGTGTGGGGAGGCAGTGCTTCTTAACATATGTTTTTACTCTGTTCCCAGATCAGCTGCCCTTTGTTCAGCCCCTGAATTTGAAAAGGCAGCACTTCTCCTTGAAGCTTTGGTTTATTCAGAAGGAAGCAAGCAGTTCATTCTCCAAGGATTCACTGAACACTTCCTATGACCTGAAAACCCAGCTGGTGGTGCCTCTTGTGCTATGGCTGCAGGAGGATCACCTGGAGAGCCTTTTCAAGAGGTCTCTATTCAGGATTTGTCTGAAGGCTGTGGCCCATATTACTGCAGAGATGTGGCAGAGCTCAGATGATTTGCATTTCTAAGAAGTTTCCCTGTGATGCTGAGTCTGCCTCAGTGGGCACCATTTTGAAAGACAATTAAAGCATTTGCAGGGTTGTGTGGGAAGACATTCAAACACATTTGAATTAGAGAAAGAACAACCAAATCCCAAAGTGCATGCTAAGGTAGGAAGCCAAGGACCTTCAGGGGAGGGGAGCATTGTAGGTGGAGGGGTGAGGTGTTGGAGGAACTGGGGAAGGTGTGGATGGGTGCAGAGGAGAGGGGAAGGCTTTCTGGAGGAGAGCAGAAGTGAGAACAAATGGGGAGCTGGCAGATGTTTAGTTTTGTCAGGTAGGTAGTATCTTATTTTGATATTGTAGAGTTCTGTGGCCAGGTCCTGAAGTCATCCATCCTTCCCTCCCTGGGAATGTGGACTAGGTGCCTCTTCCATCTAACTGATGGCTCCTTTCCTTTCTTTCTAGATCCTCCCATATCCTGTTTATTCTCTAATCACTCAGATTGGCATTTGGGTAAAGTGCTCCTGGAGATGATTGGTCCGGTGACCTCTAGGTAGAGCCTAGTTCTTGGCCTGTGTCTCTATTCAGGATTTGTCTGAAGGCTGTGGCCCATATTACTGCAGAGATGCCAAGGCTGGTTGGATGGGCCACCTGTAGGCAGCAAGTATGAGGCATCCCTGTGTTTTCCTTGTCTTCATGTGAAAGGATGATAGAGTGCTGTCTGCAGAAGCCTGTGAAGTAGAAGGAGTCCCCGGATTCCCGTCAGATGGCTGCCATTGCCGTTACCTCCATTAGTGCAGGGAAAGCTGAAAGTCCAAAGATGGGGTCCTCTGTTACCAAGGCAAACCTCCTACCTATTGCCTGTCAGGGCCCAAACAGCTGATCAAGGTCACCTCTTTGCCTGGCAAGCACTAAAAGACTCCTCACCCGCTCTCCCTAAACCTTATGTTGATGCTTATGGGACTCCCCTTTGGTCTCACAATCTGTCTGCAGCTACAGCCTTGTAATACAGATGCTAATTTATATCATCCCTTGGAGATGTCCTTCTTCTGGTTTATTCATCAGCTGCTTTATGGTACATAACTTTTAGCCATCTCCCCACTTTTGCAGGTTGCCCAACACTCAGTTCATCCCATTTTCTTTTGTCTCATGAAACAACTGTTGGTTTGGCTTTCAGGATGTCAGGTGAGCTATGAGCACATAATAGCATTCTCTAAGGGAAGCTCACCTGTTGAGTTGTCCTTTTTCTTTTTCTCTAAATTGCTTCTTTGCTTCAGCTATATTCATCTCTCATGGGAAGATTTAACAGGAAAATTCATCACAGATTAATTCAGTAAGGTAAAATGGCCACAATGAATCAATGGGAAATGTTTTAGTATTTTAAAAACCATTGGGGAAGATTTATTATTTATAATAATATAGATATTATTGCAGTAAGTAATAAATTTGGAATGGATTATTTCAGCTTCAACTTCAGACATGTTTGGTGTGTTAGGACATATGTATTTTTTCTGTGATGAAAACAAATAATCTTTGTATTTATTTTGCAAGAGAGGGAAAATAAAATTATCAATATAATGATTCTGTTATACATATTGGAATACAGATTGCTCATTGTCCTTCAATGCCCATTGTCCCTCTTTTCTACAGTAATCGAACTTTGATTTTTAGCTGAGTACTTGGATGTCCAGAAGAATAATATTTTACAAATTCTCTTGTAGCTAGTTACAGCCAGATGACTGAACTCTGAACAATGGGATGTAAATGAAGATGGTGTTTGGAATTTCTGGTCTAAGTCTTTAAAGAGGGGTTTTTCTCTTTCTTCTCCTATTTTCTTCCTGCTGGGTAGAATACTAGTTTGATTGTTTGAGCTAAAAGCCGCTTGGATCCTAAAATGGAAGCCAAATATTGAGGATGACGTGCCGCAAATTAGAAGAGCCTGAGTTCCAAATGGCTGGGAAGCTCCTAGTCCAAACTTGGACCACCTACTGGGAACTTTAGATAAGAATGAAATGATCATGTAATCTGTTTAGAACATTGTGTTTTTTAAAAATAATTTGCAGCCAAACTTAATCTTGAATCTTAGCTAATTTGTATACCAAAGAACACAGAATAAAGCTTATACTATGTGTTCATCAAGGTTCTTCAGAGAAACAAGGAATCAATAGGATAGATAGATATGTAGCCATTTTAGTTTACTGAATTAAGAGATTTGTTGTAGGAATTGGCTCACATGATCATGGAAATCAGCAAGTCTGAATTCTGTAGGGCAGGCCACAAGTTGGATATACCAATGAAAGTGAATTTGATTTCATCAGGAGAAACTGACCAGTTGAAATAGAGGCAAGAATCCTTCTGACTATTGAAATCCTCAGTTGTGGCTTTAAAATGTCCAACTGATTGCATAAGTGTTGTGGGGCGCACCAAAAGAGAGACCACACAAGTCAAAGCAATTAGCAAGCCAATTAGGAGTCTTTATTAGCCGCCCGGGGACTGCCTCAGAAACTCAAGAAAGAAGAATCAGAAAGCAGCCCCGAGGAGTTCTCAAGGGGGCCCTATAAAGGTAAAAACCACAAGCGTATCCACAGAAGCAGGAAAAAGGACATTATCTTTTTGAGCCACATCTTGGTTTGCAGCTGTAAGCAAGCAATCTTATCTACAGAAGCAGAGAAATGCCATTTGCTCTTGCACAATACACCCCATTCTTTTAGTTTCTTAACAATGATTATTGTTCAATTTTTAACTCTTGGGAACTTCCCGCCCTGATCTTGTGACTCCGGATACCTTCTTCTTGCTAGGGCCTGATTTATTGCCTGATTTATTGCTCCTGACCCCCCACATAAGGAGAGTCTCCTTATTGCCGAGGGCAATATCCTTTGTTGATAGTAGATGCAATCAGCTGTCAATGTAATCAACTGGCTCTTTGTGCAAATCTAACTATGAAATACACTCACAGTAACAATCATACTGGCCCTTGCTTGACCAAACTTCTGGACACTATAACCCAGCCAAGATGACACATGACACTAATCATCACACACTGTTCTTAGAAGGATGGGAAGAGCATTTATACCATGTAGGATTGCTATTGCCTTTGTTACTCTACACCAACCTGGAAGTACATTCACTGAAGTTGAAAATAATCATTCATCTTGCTCAGAGTCTTTGGTGAATTAGAGGTGTTCATACACACAGGATGATACAAAAGTCATTGTATCCAGTCACTCATATATTATCACCAAGAATAAAATAATATCATGCAAAGTGTGTAAGTACTAATGACAGCACAGCATCAGGAAAACCTTGAGTTAGCAGTGATGACATTATGAGTTTCCTTAAATCAGAATCTTTAATGTAAACAGACAATATGATCTTGGAAATTACTAGAAATAAATCTGTTCTTTTCAGTCTATAATTTGGTTATTGAAAAGTATACAACATTATTTCACAGATGATTGCTAAAATCTTATATTGGTCAACACCCCATGTGCTAAAAATGATGGAAATTTAGAAAGTTAAAACATGTTTTCCTGTAACTTTATTCTTTTCCCATTTCTTAGTACTTGAATTAATATTACTGGCTTGAAAAATAGATGATTTCATGGTAGAAAGACTAGAAGATACTATGAGAAATGGTCCTAAAAAAAGGAGCTGGGGTAAATCTTGAATCTTAGGCTTTATCATTATGCCCATCACTCGTGAGCTATATCTATTCTATGAAAGAAGATAGCATGTATGAATAATTGTCAAAGAAACTTAATAAATGAAAATCAGCATATCACGTCCATATTTTCGAGCTTCGACTTCTGTATGAGTCCAAAGGGAGAGATGTTTATTTGGTGCAAAATTTATATTTTGGGTAGCACATTATCTAATTTAACTGTATGGTCAGTTTAGTTGAACACCATGGGTACATGGAATCTTGAATAGGGCATGAGATTTTGTTGTTTTGTCCAGGCTAGTGTGACACCCTGAAATATCCCAGAGGAATTTGAGCAGTGAATAAAGAACTATTTGCAAAATTCCCTTGCGGGACTAGGGAGAAAGGAGGAAATATTCAACTTCCCCATTTGGAAAATTTCTGATATCCTCACAAGCAGTGACGACAACCAAATCAATAAGCCCAGCCCTCGATCATAGGGTTCTCCCTCATGAAACATTCCTGTAAAGGATAGGCTAAGCCTAGTTATAATTATGATTCTACTAAGAATCACCCCCAGAGAACCTATTTTGTTGCTCAAATGTGGCCTCTCTCTCCAAGCTAACTCAGCAGGTGAACTCACTGCCCTCCCTGCTATGTGAGACATGACTCCCAGGGATGGAAATCTCCCTGGCAATGTGGGACAGAGCTCTTAGGATGAGCCAGGACCTGGCATCAAGGGATTGAGAAAGCCTTCTTGACCGAAAGTGGGAAGAGAGAAATGAGACAAAATAAATTTTCAGTGGCTGAAAGATTTTAGAGTAGAGAAATTATCCTGGAGCTTATTCTTATGCACTATAAAGATATCCCCCTTTTAATTTACGGCGTATTGGAGTGACTGGAGGGCAGGGCCTGAACCTGCTGAGCTGTGTTCCAGTAGCCTTGATTCTTGAAGACCACTGTATACTGATATAACTTTTATAATGTCACTGTGTGATTGTGAAAACCTTGTATCTGATGCTGCTTTTATCAAGGGCATGGACAGATAAGTAAAAAAAATATATGGATACAAATAAATAATAAGGGGGATAAGGGATAAAATAAATTGGGTAGATGGAAATACTAGTGGTCAATGAGGGGAAGAACTAAGGAGTATGGTATATATGAGTTTTTTCTTTTTATTTCTTTTTCTGGAGTGATGCAAATGTTCTAAAAAATGATCATGGTTATGCAAATGCAACTATGTAATAATATTGTGATCCATCGATTGTATGCCATGTATGGACTGTATGTGTGTGAAGATTTGTCAAGAAAAATATTTTTTAAAAATCAGCATATCAGTACCCCAAAGGAGGGAATATATAGCTTGATAGCATCAGCACAGTTTCTCATATCAGCCTTGTGGGGCAGCTGGAGAAACAAAATGACATCCAAAAGTTCACTGAATTTGATATCACTGGGACAAAAATGCTCCCAACTGTGAGTAAATCCACAAGTCACTGAAGTGTGGAGGGCTAATCCACTTCATTGTCTCTGTCAAGTATTTAGAAATGGCACAGCACACATTGGAAAACACTAAGAGGATCAGAAAGGAAGGTTTAGGGTCTACAGTTCACAAATGAGACACTTTATTCAAACATCAGAATTATTTTTTATTGAAAGTAAAAATCTTAGTGGAAATTTGAGAAACAAATTGAGAATTAGATGGGACTTTGTATCTAAAATATAAGTTTTGCATACTTCTCTGTATGGCAGCACTCAATAAAGTCTCACTTCAACATATTACAGAATGGAAGAGACCTAGTGATCAATGCCAGATGAAAGGGTTTTGTCTGCTACTCCAGCGAGTAGATTTTTACATTAAAGAGTTTAAGATCAAGTTGTTGGCCCTCGGTAGAATGCCACTGGGGCTTGCTACACTAAACATTACATCTCAGAAAACTGTCTCAGGGACTTGGACAAAAAAAAAAGTCTTCTAAACAGTATGTGGCTATTTTTAGAGCAATTAAGTATTAGTATGTGAAGTTGATCACTAGAATAAGAGTTATCCTGGGATCCACTCCAAATGGAATGACATGCATTAAACAAAAGCCAGTGTTCAACTTCAAAAAAAGAAGCTTCCCTCTAATGATTGCAAAATTCCTCACAGCCAAATAATGAAACCCAAATAATCCATCCACAATGAAGCCTTGTTCAATAAGACCCAAAACACTATGATTCAAAATAATAGTCATCACACTTTAGTACAGATTTGCTCCCCAAGTACCGTTGTTCTTTTCCAGAACATTGGTTGCCCTTTTAAAATTTTATTGATAAGGGACAGAACATTTGCACAAGACCAGCATATTAAAAGGTAATCCAAATCTTCAAAAGAAACAAAAGTGTATTGTAAATAGGTTATATCACATAAACTGCATTTACCTTTCTCTTCAGTACAAGTTATGGTACCTACCAGCTGCTGGAATCTCTAAGCAATGGAAAAGCAATCAGAATTATGGGCTTTGTTTTTGTTTTGATTAGTTAGGTTGAAAAAACATAGGCTGGTATTGAGAGAAACATAAATTTGAAGCAATACCTAAGTATAAGCCATCTTGCCTTGGATTCTTGGGAAATTCACTTAACTTATTTTTTGTCTTCAGTTCCTCAAAGTTGATTATTTCTAAAGGCTTTTGACACCTGACATTTAGTCAACTATGAGAATACAAGCAGCTATTCTAACCTTTAGGGATTCCTGGAGGCCTTTGTTATTTTCTCATAGCAGTTACTGGGAACAGTGTGTTTTCTCCCTCAGTATCCCTCCTCTGAGAATCCCAAGCCTGGGGTATGATCAGTTTTCCTTGCCAGTGATTGGTTCAAAAATGGGCCTACGACTCAAGTAGAGGACAATTAAATCAAGAATTCTGGGGAAAGTTCTTCCTCGTTCTGAAGAACTTCTGGAATCAACTTCTGCTTTCTTTCTCTGGACTTGGTTGGTTACAGAATATGAAATCTGGAATTTCATATTCTTCCTAAACACTCTGAAGATAAAGTCAATGTTTTGAGAAAAGCAGATGAGTAGATTGAATTATGTATCCCTACAAAGACATATTCTTAATCTTAATCCTACAATCCTATAATGGGTATAAGCCCATTATAAGTATGATTTTCTTAAGACTTTATTTTTGCTTTAGGTATGGCCCAACTAATCATGGTGGATCTTAATTAGTATTACTGGAGTAGTAATAAGCAGAAGAAATTTGGATGGAGTCAGAGAAGACCATCCAGGAAGAAGCTGGAAGTCAGTAGAAATCAGAAGAACAGATACAAGGAGAGAGAGCTTGACATATGACTGGAGACAGAGACACAGGCCAAGTTACTTGAAGGATTGTAGCAACCTAATGCTGGAAAGCTATAGGCTTTGGGGTGGAAGCATGGTCTCACTGATGGCTTGAAATTGGACATCTAGCCTCCCAAAACATGAACCAATAAATACCTATTGTTAAGGCAACACTTGCTATAGCAGTAGGCAAATAAGACAGCAGAGTTAAAGGACTGCCAGGCAAAATGGATTCAGAGCCAAACGAGCAAGTCAGCACTAAAGCCAGCTCTACTACCAGAGTTCCAGATCCACTAGCCAACACATTTTCTAGTGCTTAAGACTGTTGGAGTTGGCGTTTTCTGTTACCTTCAGGCAAGGACATTTGAAATTTCCACTTTATTATGCCTGAAGTATTCCTTAATGTTGACTTTTCCTTTGCTCCCACTTAGCATGCTGTGGAGAAGGTAGCAAGAATAATTTGTTTACAATGTGTACACTTGATCTGGAATCTCAGAATTGGAAAGAACCTAAACTATGTAGTTCCTGTATACAGAAACTGCATTTCATTCATCTTTAATCCCAACGGCTTGGTACAAGTCCTGATAGAGAGTAGGTACTCGTTGAATGTATAATGAATAAATAAGAAAAAATAATGTTGGCATTATTAACTACTTACAAAGACAAATTGTAGTAATTATTCCTTTTAAATATTCACAACTCAATGAGATACTACCATGATTATCTCCACTGATCAGATAGTAAGAAATTAGGAAATTAGATAATTGCCCAGGGGTACTCACCTACAAAGTGGAAGATCTAGGATTCCAACCTAGATTTGTCCAATTTAGAGTACAAGTTCTCAATCTTTAATTTCAATCTCTTTAAAGATTTTCTGGTCTAGTGCTATTTAGAATGTGGTCCAGGGACCAACTTCAGGTCTGCAAACTGCCTATATGTTGTTTAATTTAGTTGGCATTCCTTTTTCAAAGCAAGACTTTCCCAATGAAGGAAGCATACATACTATCTGAAGAAAGGCCAGTCTTTCTCAGGAAAAGAGTGTTGTCAATCTTTCACCAACAGTGCAATGTTTGGAATACTGTACTAGTTTAATCCATTACCTGAAGGAAAATATTCTTATTACATGATAATCACATATATACAGAGTTCATATAATGGTGCAAAATGTTTTTCCTACTGTATCTTTCAAGTTGCTATTCAGCCCATAAAGGACCTACTTTGGGTCTTCTTCTCTCCCTCTGGTATTGCTTCATTTTTCCTCCTTTCTCTATCTCCCCATAGCCCCTCAGTCTTTTTTCTCCTGTTCCCAGCTCCATCTCAGATGAGCCTCACTAGATCCGAAATTCCAAGCTTTGCTCCTGGCTCCAGCCAGGAAATGTGAAGGCAAGTTCTTATTGTACTTTGAAGGAGGTCTTAGATCCTTCAGATACCCCAGAAAGAAACATCTGCAAGACAAATGAACAAACAAAACAAAATCATTTGCTAATATTGACCACTTCTTATGGCATAGCCACAGGTGGTTTTGTTAATAGCGTTTCTATACTTTTTCTTAGCCTACAAAAGCACTGCTCCTCCCCAAAGTTGGAAAGGATGAGGAAATAAAAATCCTACCTTTCTACACATACACCCTCTGATTGCACTTATTTTTTCTCAACTTGCTGCAGAATCGGGGAAATATCTTCCTTGAGTGGCATATAGGACCCACTGATCTTGGACAACTGTTCTCCTGTTAGGCACTAATGTAAAACCAATCTTTCACACACTGCTTGTATGGGGTAAAAGGAAAACATAAAGGACCTTTTTGTTTAAAAAAAATATTAAGAGATGTTGCCTCCCTCACTTTTTAGGACAACGTTTTTTTTTTCACTCTGAAGTCAATGGGCATTTGTTGTACCCATGCATGGAAGGAAAATTTTTGTGTATTTGTGCATTTTTCTGGGGAGAAATTCTGTGACTGCAAAATAAATTGACACATGCCTGAGCTCTGCTCAATGCAAAGAGAATGATCAATAAGTTATTAATGTACTGTTTTCTTTTCATTTATGGTTGTATAAAGAATTTGAGGAATTGTGTGAAGGCATAAACTATTAATCTTATTTTTATAAAAATAAAAAATGTAATGAACAAACAGTACAGGATTGAGGACTACTTCATGGCTACAGACTGTGCATGTGCCTTTTTCCAAGTATTTCACAGATACAGGGTGTCCTGACCATGAGACATGAGAGCTTACAATGAATCCTTCATCCTTAATGAGAGGGAAAGAAGTAAAAGTATGTCATATTTTAAGTGGGTCAGTAAATCTTGTTTAGATAGGAAGATGGCAGACTTGAATCTTGCCTGGAGATGGGTAAATAAAGAATACATACAACTTAGAACACAATTAAGTTTGGGAGATAATAAAGACCAATTTGGAAATTAGCTCTTTCTGTCATGATACAATTTGGAGTTCTGTAGGAATGACATGGAAATTTTTTATAAACTGAAAGAAATCTTTTTTTATTTCTCAGTAATGATGGGCATGATGTCACATATCTACCCTAGCCTTTAATCTTTATTTTGCTTATACATTGGTAATTATATCACTGTGAAAATATGATAGCACAGACCCTCATCTGTACTTCACAAACAGGTAAGAAAATGAGCTTGTTCCACATTCCACCGAACTTTCCAAGAGAGAAAGAAAATGGTATATAAACATTTTAATTGCATTAAAAACCACAGTATTTGTATAGGGCAAATTTAGATAATTATCACATAAGAATTTTTATGTTTGTTTGGAAAGTCTTGTATCTTAACATAAACCATTTCAAATAAGCACATGGGATTAAACATCAGTTACCATAAATTACGCACTAAACAGTTAAAACCATCTGCCTTCTTTGCCTTAAGCTTAAATACCTACGGCTTCATTAGGTTGTCCTGAATGCCTTTCAGTGGTCATCTCTGACATTTCTGACATGCTTCCCAGAAGTTGGGGGCTCCGGAACATCTGGCACCACATTTATGATTTATCATTACATAAAATGAAGATACTAAAAGTGCCCACATGAGGAAGCAAACTGCAAACAAATTTAGTTTCAAATAATAATCACTATTTGATTTGTGCAGTTAATTAACTTTTCAAAGTACTTCCATAAAGGATTCATCTAAAATCACATTTAAATAGCACTTTATCAACTACAGAGCCCCATTACAGGCATTATGCAATTTGTCTTTTTCAATAATTCTATAAAATAGATCTTACAGGGACTCAGACCTATATTTTTTCAGATGAGAAAATCTATATTCAGAAAGGCGAAGGGATCCACGAGAAGCTTGAAAGCAACAGTATAAGAATTTCTAGAGAAGTTATTCCATTTAATTGCCTCCTGTTGCTCTCACTACTACCCTCTCTGATGATTAGAGATGGTAGGTTGGACATCATAATTAGATCAAAGGCATAATTAAAATGTTACCTCTGGATAATAGTTTTTTCAGGGAACCAATCCTGGGTTCAGAGAAAAAGCAATGGTGGCTGCTTTGAGTTCTCTGGGTTCAGTATGTTTCTAGAACCTGGGAACAAAGAAATGAAGGAAGTTTTAAGGGTGAGGAATGTGGCAGGAAAGAACATGGACTGGCAGACTCCAAAACCTGGAAGTGCTGGAACCACAACTGAGTAGCCAGATCTCTTGATCAAATCACTAGGAGAAGACACTGACTCTGTGAACAATTGGGCCAAAGGGTATAGAAATAGAATTAAAATATAAATACTAGGTCTACCTTGTATAAATACCAGATCTATAGAACTCTACTGTATAGAGTTCATTGACTTTAATGACCTCTAAAACTCCCTTCTATCTCTAAACTTCTGAATCTACTTTGGATACTGAGAAACTTGCTAACAACCCAAACTATTCCAGTTGACTTGATTTCCCCATAATGGGGTTCTTTGATGATGATTTGAAATTTAAACTAACAAGTTGGGGTATACCCTAGACAGCACTGTGATTTAATGGTTGTAGTTTTTGTTGTTGTTACTGTTTTTGTTTTTTGGTTTTGGTTTTTCTAATTATTTACTGACATCTGGTTTAAGTTAGGGGTAGAGCCAAATCTTGAATTTTGAAAACTATTCCTACTGTGTCTGTTTGTCTGCTGCCCAAATAAAACACCATCTGGCAATGAAAGTAATATCTTTTTCAGAGAAGGCTAGCCTGACATCTGAGATTTTCAATCTATTTTTCAGATCTTTGAGAAAGCAAGGGAATATGATCTCCAGCATTGAACACAGTTCATTTATTTTATGATTCTCACCAAGTTTGGGAAATTTCCCATCTCTATTTCTTCAAACATTTTTTCTGTCTCGTTCTTTCATTCTTTTCCTTCTGAGGTTTTCAATTACACATATGTAATGCTTTTGATATTGTCCACTGAGGCTCTGTTTATTTTTATTCTAATCTTTTTTCTCTGAATTTCTTGACAGGATAATTTCTATTGATCTGTTGCTGATGATCTGAATCTCTTTTAAGTCATTTCTAATCTGCTGTTCAGCCCATCTGAATGTCTTATTTCAGAGATTTTGTTTTAGTACTAGAATTTCCGTTAGGTTTTTAAATACAATTTCTTTTCTCAACTGAGATTTCCTATAAATTCATTCATTATGACTGTAATTTCTTTTATGTTTCTGAGCATGGTATAATAACTGCTTTAATATATTTGTCTGGTGATTTCAATATCTAAGTCATCTCAAAGTTGGTTTCCATTAATTTATTTTCTCTTGAGAATGTGTCATGTTTTCCTGTTTCTTCATAATCATAGTTATCCTGGTTTGTATCCTGAACATTATGAATGATATATTGTCAACATCACAGATTCTGTTATGTTCCTCCAAACAGTGTAGATACGGTTTTCTGTGTGTTCGTTTTAGAATTCAGTTAGCTTGACAGAACTCAAACTCTAAATTTCTCTTCTACAGTAGGCAGAGGCTGAAATTTCTGTTTAGTTAGTTTAGTTTAGGTAACCTGCTTGGAGTCTTAGAGTCTACCCTATACATGCATGTTTCAGGGGTCAGCCAAAAATTTGAGCAGATTTTATTTTAGAACTTGGGACTCTCCTTTATGATGTTCTCCTTTCCAAGATTTCTCCCCTCACTTTCCAGTTCTTGTGGTAGTTCAAAGTCTGTTTTTTTATTCTTCTGTCATAAGATGGCAGGTTTCTATCTGGTTATGGCCTACCCTCAGGGGAGAAGGTGTAGAAACTGGAAACACCTGCTATTTCCTTCTTCTTTTAAATTCATAAGCAAAAAAGAATATTACTTGATCTGAAAGCAAACTAAATAGAGGTCTTGATTAAAAGTTCGGAGGGATCCTCACAGTTTGTAGAGAACGTCTCTCCAAAAGAAAACATGATAAAGTCTATCATAGCTCTTCTGTTTTCCAAAACAGAGTTGATGAATTTCTTAGATCATGAAAGCAAACTTCTCCACAATTCTATCAATCATTGGGCAGATATTTAAATTCTAAATACAAATCAACATTTGGGAGATTTCTTAGACAACATGCTGTGGAGATCCCAATGAAGCTTTCCCATGTGTTCTCCTCAGCTGAACCAAATTTGACCTCCATGGAAAATCTCTAGTTAATGAAATTACATTATTTATGATTACATGGATGGCAGAAAGTAAAGGAGCAGCGTTTAATCAAATAAGTCTCCACAACTCAGAGTGTGGAAGACTCTCAGAAATAGGTTTAGTAGAAAAAAAGAGAAAGACATGTTCTAGGTTAGCTAAAAATCTGTTCAGACAATGCCAGCTCCTGTTTGTGCTCTGGATAAATTCACTACAGGGAGTTTTCAGGATAGTCTTTGCAAGAGAATAGGCCATCTTGAGATAAGGTTTTCTGAAGTTTTTATTATTCTCAGTCTTTAAAAGTCTGGGGTAACTTTTAATGGCCCAGAGCAAGAAGACTCAAGACAGTTCAAATCTTACCACAGAAATAGATGACCAAACGGGAGGTTAGGACGAGGCTGTCTCCAGTTGCAAGCTTCAATAAGCAATATTGCATTGAACAATCACTGCTCACAAGTCACTTTATAAAAGCTTTTGTGGTTGGCAAACCATCTTTAAGAATTGTAATTAACTCACACTTAATTTTGCTGAAAACCAAGTGGTTTGACTGTTTTATAGAGCAGTTTCTATCCATAATGATGAATCTCTGTGGAAAGGAATTTATATCTTTATCACTGCTTTAGAAAGTAAAAAAATTAAAATCTGCTGAACTTGTCTGTCATAGAAAGTTACCAATTGTGTTCTCATCCAACCATTTACTCTATTTCAGGTACAGGCAAATGTGAAGCATTTAGAATCAAAGAAGATTTTATGGATCATATAGTCAAACCCCTCATATTTCTAGACCTGTAAACTAAGAGCCAAAGCAGAGATTCACTTCAGCATCTAACTAAGCAAGGAGTCATCAGATCAGAGCATGGAATTGGTTGGCTTGTTTTAACCATCTTTCATTTCACTGTGCAGATAGGATGGAAATTTCCAGGGCTTTGGTCTGGCAACACACCAAGAACAATCCATGAAAACACACACTGTGTAGCTAAGACTTGGGCCCCAAATTCCCATTTGATACCCTTTTCTAGGGAACTGGGATGAATATTAAGCAAGCCTCAAAAACTGCTCTACCCCTATCCTCTTAAGTCCTACTGGAGGAAGATCAAATAGCTTGTTCCTTGTTCCTTCTCCCTAAAACCATCACCATCTACCACCCAAACTTTTTTTTAATCATCCAAAACATAATCTCTTTATCTGTTAAGCAATAACTTTCCATCCTCCCTCTCCTCCCTACCAGCCCCTGGTAATCTCTAATATATTTCCTCTCTATGAATTTGCTTTTCTCTAGCTATTTCATATAAGTGGAATCATACAATATCTGTCCTTCTTGGTCTGACTTATTTCACTCAACATGCTGTCTTCACAGCTCATCTATTGTTTTAACATGTATCAGACCTCTTTTTTTTTTTTTAATCTTAAACAATGGGAATTTATTCACTCATGGTTGGATACCATGAAAATGTCTAAATCAAGGCATTAGGTTGATGTTTACTTCCCAGATACTGGTTGCCAGTAATCCTTGTCTCCTCTGCTACAGGCAAGACACGTGGCAGCATCTGCTGGTCTTTCCTTTCTCTTCCAGGTTTCCTTGATTTCAGCTTCTTGCTTCTGTGGCTTTCTCTCTCTCTCTCTCTCTCTCTCTCTCTCTCTCTCTCTCTCTCTCTCTTTACACCCACGTATGCACACACACACATATATTCATTCAGTTTATAAAAGACCCAATAATAGAAATAAGAACTATTTTGAATGACAAGGGTCACACCTTCATTGAAGTAGCCTCAACAAAAGACCCAAGTTACAATGGGTTAACACACAAGAATGGATTAGATTTAAGAACATGTTTTTCTGGCATACATACAGCTTCAAACCACCACATTGCATCCTCTGGACTCCCAAAAGACATTTCTTTCTACATGCAAAGTGCATTCATTCCAAAATTCATTCTCAAAAACCTTAAGTCAAATCAGTGATAACACTAAGTACAAAGTTTTATCAAAATCAATTAGTGGTGTGGTCACACTAGTTAGGCGCAATCTTTGTCTATGGACCTATGAAACCAAAATAACAAGTTATCTACTTCCAATACACAATGGAGGTTCAATCATAAGATAAACATTTCCATTCCCATTAGGAGAACTTGGAAGGAAAACAGGGGTCATGGGTCCCAAACAATATCAAACTTCTGCAGGGAATACTCCATTAGATTTCAAGGTCTGAGAGTCATCTATGGAACAATGTTTTGTCCTTCAGTCCCTGCCAAGTGCTTGTGCAGCAGCTGTGCTATCCCAAATACTAATTGAAGGCTCCACCCTTTGAGAAAAACTAGGGTGACAGCCAAACTTTCCACAGTCCACAAGGCATAGGCTCCAACCTTCAAGAACACTGAGATGGTAGCACTCTTCCTGAATAATGGGGGTAAGGCCTGCCCTATCCAAATGCTGGGGACTACTCATTCTTCCTGCTCTCTTGGTCTGAGATGTCTTCAGTCCAAATCTCAGCTTCAACGATTCTTCACTTGCAGTGATTTTTTTTTGTCTCTTTTAGTCCAGATTGGTAAGTGATTCTGTTCATACAGATCTCACACACATACAAAAACGTGTTGGTTTTGCATGTAGTATATAGAGGTCCAAAGATCCTTTCTGAATAACTGACCTCCAATAGTGATTTGCATTGAAATGGCTACCTGGATGCATATTCAGTTAAACCCTCAAATGGAGCATTATTTTATGGGGATTTGCTTTCCAGAAACTCAGAATTTTCCAAACCATCACTTTCTAGTTTCTTTGTGCCCAGGAGTTCAGATCTCAGCTTGTCTCATTCCTCTCACATTTTACTATATGCTTCAAGGAGTCACCAGGCTGCACTTTCCACACTTATCTTGAATATCTCCTTAGTTAAATATCTAAGTTCATCAATCTCAAATTCTGCCTTCCATACAACTTCAGAACTCAATGTCAGCAAGTCCTCTGCTACTTTAATACAAGCATTGTTTTTCCTCCAGTTTCCAATAACATATTCATCATTTTCTTCTAAGGTTTCATCAAAAATACCTTCAGCATCCATATTTCTACAAATAGTCTCTTCAAAGTGATCTAGGACTTTTCTATCAGTCACCTCACAATTCTTCCAGCTTCTGACCATCACCCAATTCCAGAGTCATTTCCACATTTTTGGTCTTTGCAATAGCAACATCCCCCTCTCTGGTATCAAAATCTGTTTTAGTTTCCTTGGCTACTCAAGCAAATACCATGAAATGGCTCAGCTTAAAGAATGGGAATTTATTTGCTTAAATTTTTGAGGCTGGGAAAATGTCCAAATCAAGATACCATCAAGGTGATGCTTTCTATTTTTCCATAGACTGGCTGCCAGCACTCCTTGGTTTCTGTCGCATGGAAAGCACATGACGACGTCTGCTGGTCTCTCCCTTCTCTTCCAGGTTTCTTTGATTTCAGTTTCTTGCTTCTGTGGCTTTCTACCTCTTTCCATTTTCCTTCCTGACTTTGAAGAAAGTCCACCAGAGTCTGGAAAAACTTTGTCAGCTGGGAAGGCACATGATTAGCATCTGCTGGTTCCTGCTCCCAGTTCATTACTTTCAGCTTCTGGTTCCAGTGGCTTTCTCTCTAAGCGTCTGTGGCTCCTCATTTATCTCTGTGGGGCAAACCTAGGATTTCATCTTTTAGCTTAGCATCACCAAACATCTGTGTCTCTCTGCCCTCTGTATTGGTTTTCTAAGCATCTCTCTCATTCCTTTTTATGGCTAATAGTATTTCATTTCATGAATATACTACATTAGGAAAATTTTTTGTTATGGTAGATACATTCTTAAAATGGCTCAAAATTCATCTCATTCTAACATGAAGTGAATTTTAACAATCACTGTTCTTGTCTGGTTATTGCTACACATGGATTACACCATTTTATTGTTTCTGACAATGCATTTTTGTATTTGTATCAGTTATGAAATTTGTGAATTAGCAAATTTCCTGAACTTTATTTTGGGGAGGTGGGGGGTGGTCGCTGGGGCCAGAGCACCAAGGTTTTGTAAGCCCTTCAGGGTGGGACAAGATTTTAAGAATAACTATGTAGAATCCCAAGGCTGCAGGTCTTTTGAAGTAAGGGACTTTATGGAAAATGCACGTGCTCTTCAACCTCTTCGCTGCATTTTAACAAGCTAACATTTACACCAAAGAAAGTACAAATAGAAAATAATTCTTCATATTTCACATTACCTAGAATTAGTCATTGTTCATATTTTGAAATATTTGCTTTTGTTTTCTTTATGAACATAGGCTTACAATTTCCTGAATAGTATATGAAGGTACTATAATTATGTTTTTTTAATTAGATATTACAAAGAAAGTTAAGGTTCCCTTTCACCTCTCCTCGGTATCTGGCCTCTCTGTCCCTCTCCCCAAAGACAGCCACTCTTATGAGTTGGGAGCATTGTTTTCAGTCTTTCTTTTTTTTTTTTTTGAAGAGAAAGCTTTTATATTCATTTGAATTTAACCATAGGAAGTTCCTGAACTTTTAACTTCTGATCATCTTCAAATAATTGGCCAGACTAAAAATTGCTGCAAACCATTAAAGACTCTGTGTAATGGAATGCTGGAGGAGGTCCGCTAAATACACTTGCCAGATTTATTTTATCACTTCACCTCATGTTTCTCCAAGGGAGTCAGCCTGCTTTTATATCCAACTTGACTTAGATGAAGGCTTTCAAAAGAAAAACATCTACAGGGCACTGCTTCCTGCCAGGACCCTGCCCATTTTAATCATGAGAGATACCCATTTTTTTAGAAATCAAGATTTGGATTAATATGGGTTCTTTCACCCTTGTGGGTCTTAAAAGTTCAGAGCTGACAGAGCCAGAGTTTAAAAAGCCATAATTTGTTGCTCCAAATAGTATCAATCCTCACGTATTTCTAGGCCCAGTTGTACTATAGGCAAGCGCCATTCATGTACCTCTTTGATGGTTGAAAGAACTTACTAAGTAAAGAAATTGGGGAATAGGTTAGTATACATTAGTGATTTAAAGCCTTTAGATTACTGGGACATACTCTTGTGTATGTTTCTTTCATATTTCTACACATTTTATGCTGCATTCACTTAATATGCAGATAATTCAGAGAAATTCTGTAAGCATGAAGAGCTATTCAGTGTGGGTCTGCTGGACTCTCACCTATTTTCTTACTGCCAACACAGTATTAAAAAAGACCATTTATTAAGGTAGGGCAGGCTATTAAATAATTGGTGAACCAGCTCATCAAAATGATTTAACGAAGTCTCACGGCGCAAACTATTCTTGCATGTTCTTTATTATCTGTTTGTCATCAAACATGGAACAATAGTACAGAGAGGCCCCAAATAACCATAGCTCTAAAATAATAAAAGTGAAAAAATAATAACTATATGGTAGAAAATCTTTCAGACACCTCCTTAAACCAAATGGGCAAAGCCCAGTAATGTGATACATCAACATCATATGCCTACTGACGAGGCCCTGAGATGAATATTATGTTGCTTTGGCAGTTCTGCTGCCAAAAATATGCAACTCAAAACTCATTGTGAGGAAACTTCAAGCAAACCCAAGTTGAGGGGCACGCTCTACGAAACATCTGATCTATTCCTTAAAACTGTCAAGGGCATAAATATCAAGGAAGGGCTGAGGAGCAACTCTACCAGATTAAAGGTTACATGACAACTGAATGCAGTGCAATTCAGGATGTCTTTTTGTTGTAAAGTACAACAAAATTGGGACAATTAGGAAAATATAAATAAGGTCTGTAGGTTAGTGATAGAATTTTATCAGTGTTAATTTCTTGATGTTAGTAATCGTGCTGTTATATAAAAGAGATAATGGAGTCTCCTGACCATTCCTATTTATAAGGGAAAATGGAAAATTCAATCTGAATATCAAGTGTCAATAAACTGGTTAAAAAAAATCAAGGTTTTAGTACTGAGGTAAAAGGAGAAAATAGATATGAGGATAAGAATATTAGCCATGAAGGACCTGCTTTTGAGAAGTTACATTTGATTATTAAAAGATGAAAGATGAGCTGTCCCAGGAGGAAGGCCTATTTTAAGACTAAAGCAGGCAATCTCATGGAAGGCAATGCAAATACACTGTGGCCTCATGGGGACTGGAACTGAAACTCCAGGGACTCAGCCTCCTCATTCTCCTCATCTTTTAAGGCTACATGATCCCCTTCACCCTCACCTTCTTTTAACACCCTCGTCTATCTCACATTGCAGTTCCAGCTTTTCCTGTTGACTGACAGTGCCTGTTATCTCTCTGTTCACATCTGATTGGACCCACTCATATTTTTGTGAGAAGACTTAAGTTGACCATGATATGCAAGGATGTGTTTTAGGACAGTTATCCACCTTGGTCTAATCATCTGTGGCTTGAAGACTCTCAAAAAAAGGTTATGGTCAGTATCTTAGTTTGCCAGGGATGCTATGACAAATACCACACAATGGGTTAGCTTGACACCAGGAGTTCATTGGCTCACAGTTTTGGAGGGTAGAAGTCCAGAATCAAGTCTGGACAAGCCATGCTTTTTCCTGGAGTTTGTAGCATTCTGGTGGTGGTTTGCCACAAACCTTGGTGTTCTTTGGTTTGCATCTCTGCCTCTCTCACATGGTGATCTGTCCCATTCTCTGTCTTCTTCTAACTTCTGGCTTCTATTTCCATGTCAGATTCCCTTTGCTTACAAGAACGTCAGGCATATTGGATTAAGCCCAGCCTTCATTTACTTTGGCCACACCTCAAGTAATAACATCTTCAAAAGTCTTATTTAAAAATGGGTTCACACCCACAAGACCAGGGGTTGGGACCTGAACATGTCTTTTGGGGTGACATGACTCAATCCTCAACAGTCAGAGATTCTCCCGGAAGTATAAATTGTCAGGGTGAGAAATGATCCTCATCCATAGCATAGTACAATAGACATATAGGAAAAAAATAGAATGATGCTTCAGATATTTCCTTCAAAAAAACCGAAACGGAGATGTAGAATCCATCCATCTCCAGAATTTAAAAAACCTACCAGGATTGATCTTGAAAGTAGCAAATCTAGTAGCTGAAGTGGAAATGTACAGTAAATATGATGAAGGGAAATTATCCCCAATTAAAAAGCCATAATCAGACTTTTTCAAAGTCCTTTCCCCAAGAGCACATGCACAGAAATAGATGGGCCATGGGATGGACAAGCAGGCAGTAAGTTAAAGCCATCTGAAGTTAAATTAAAAGGGAACTGAAACCTGTGAGGTTATTCCTCCCTTCTTAGTCAGCTTTCTGCCTGACTTAAATATTTTTCCTAGACTCAGAAGGTCTTGGTGAACCTGGCAGCTGTCATAAAATACCATCTGTCCTGAGAAAATGGGTGCAGAGGTGGCTCTCACCCAGTGGATTTTCCCAAATGCTGTCAGCACGCATTTTCAACTGCAAGAGGAAGGTGATCAAGTCCCTGACAAGAAAGAGAAAGTCTACAAAGCGAATCTCTAGGGCTGCATTAGTGGGTAGAAGGGTTGAGTGGAGGTTTGAGGAGGTGACCATTTGCTGTTAAGAGAAAGGAAAACAAGGAGTCGACTAAAGACTGAGCTTGCTCAACTCTAGGAGAGGCAAAAGGCTTGCTGTCTGATCATCCATCCATGGCGGGTTAAACGTAAAGATGAGTCAGTATGGGCCACCCCTTTAGTCCGTCAGCTGTGAATCCGCCCCTGACCTGGGGTAGTGTAGCAGTTTAAATGCTGTAAGTGTGCAGTCTTGGTTAACAGACAGATGCAGAGCTGTCCTCATAAGCTTCCTTTAAGGAACTTGTGCAAGCATTTTAGCCTCCTTCTGCCATCAGTGATAAAAGGAGGCTTTCTCCACCTTGCAGGGGACACCATCTACTTACATTTAGGGTTCTTTTGGGTGGGGAGGTAGGTATTTGGGTCTGGCATCTCGATTCTGCAGCAAAGTCAGAGCATGTCTGTATCTCTCCAAGCAAAACTGTGGGCTGTGGGTCATGTTTGTTTTGAAAGCAATCCCAGTACTTGTGACCAAGGCCCTGGTCCTTGTGTGATTCGCTGTTAAGAGCATCCTAGATTTGCTAGTGAACCTGCAAAGCTTCCTCTCCAGGCAAGGAAGGACCCCAAAGGGATGAGGAAATGCAGCAATAGCTTCATGATTCCACCAGCTGTTTTGGAAGAATTTGGAAGATTCCCCTGAAAACCAGACCCTCATCCAGGCAAATGCCAAATGCAGATGAGAGAGGCACAGAAATTACCTGCAAAGGAAACCCACACACAGAGTACACACACCACACACACATCACACACCCATATCTTGCATATACACAGACACAAAACACCCTCACTGCACACACCACCAAAAACATACAGACTACACATACCAGAGACATGCCATACACAACACACCCACCACACACAACACATGTAAACACACACTACACAAACCACACACACTATCTACAACATATATGCCCACAGCACACATAACACACTATATATACCACACACTACACACAAAACACACTCTACATGTAAACAGTACACATACCCCACACACACCACATGCACACTACACACACTCCAGAAACCTATTATACATACCACACATAAATATTACATTCCAACGCCCACCACACACACTACACCCACCACATACACACACCCACACACACCATGCGTACCTGCTTTGCTACACACACCACTGACAATGTTGAGTTTTCCCTGAACCCTCTGATCCTAGAACTTCTCCTGAGCTCGATTAAACTTTGTACAGTCTTCTTTGTCTCAGAGCCCCACCTTCCTCACCTTGGCCATTGTAGAATCCAGGCAGAGTACCTGGTCTACCAAGCTGGCCTTGATGGGAAGCTCTGAAGAGAACAACTGCAAAGGACAGAGCCCATTGGCCTCACCCACCAGCTCATCCCTGTCCTAAAAGCTCTCCTGCCCTCTGCCTCACGGCAGCTGAGCCCTCTCTCTTTCCTATTATGCTAGCCTCTGGCCTGTCTCTCCATCACAAGAGCCTTCTGGTCTCCCCTCTACTGCATAGCTTTGAATAAAGTCCTCCTTACCCATTTCACAATATCTAGTGCAAACTTTTTCTTTGATACCACACATACTCACAAACACACACATGTACACACTGCTCAGTTCTGCAGTAAAGTCCAGGCGTGCCCAGATACCCTTTTCTCACAGGTCATGGGGCAGCATGGATTACATTTCCCAGAAGGCATCTGATAATGATTTTATGATCATTAATGATTTACTGATGACTGGAGTTGTCCCTGTCACAGGACTTGTTAGCATCCAAGGGGTGGCTGCGCCCCTGGCCTTGGGAGCAGATCCCTCTGCAGAAGCTGCACAACTGTGCTAGAAGAAGGACAAGTGCCCACCTCACATGTGGAGCTCGCTGGGAGTTGAACATGTTCTTCCACAGCTTTAGGCTTTAGAACTCATCTTAGGTAGAGGATTTGCCCCTTTGGCAATTTTCTCTTATTTCTTGCTCCATCCCCAGGTGGTGAGAAGTGTGTCACTGTAGATTCTCCAGGTGCCCAAGATGCCATAGGAATGCAGGACTCTCCCCTTTTTTATCAGGATCAAGTTTATGAAAAATATATGTGTGTGTGTAATGTCACCTATACCGAATACTATACACACTACATATTTATTATGTTTATTTATGCATCTTTTATTTCATGAACACACACTTATATACCAATTGCTATGTCTATATTCCAGTGACTTCATGTCAAACACTGTTCTTACCCTTTTATAAAAGGCAATTCATTAATCTTCAAACATCTCCAATGCTGCAGCTGCTGTTCTCCCACTTTACAGAAGCGGAAACTGAGGCTTTTGGAAAGGTTAACCCACTCAAGGTCCCACAGCTAGCAGTCAAGGGGCAGTGCTTTGCTATCACTCCCCCCTCCCCTCCAGAATCTTTGCTTTAATGCTGTCTTCCATCAATGTGTCTACAGACCCCTCTCTGATCTCTCTCAGTTGGAAGGGGGCTTGCAAGGGAGACTTTGAAAACATTTAGTCGAGCAGTTTGGGAGTATGCAGAATTTTTTTTCCCATGGATATTTTCCAGACTACAAAATTTCTAGAATGATTTGAGTTCTGTGCATCTATACCCCATGACCCTTCATATTCCACTTTTCAAAGTCTCAATCTTTTTTAAAAAGATTTATAGATGCTGATGGATCTGTTAACACTGCAAACCAATGTGAATTATGGTGCCATTCATACTAAAGAGTGTGAAAAGCCAGAGGAAATCTGCTTTACAAGATTTCCTTTAAACTGTACATTTATTTACCTTAGATAGAAATAGTCTAAATCCAGTTTTTTAAAAACACACACTACCAAATGGAGCTTAAGACCCACAACAAAGAATGTACAAAACAGTGTAAATGTCTCATTCCTGAGGTGTTATAAAATTCTAGACCACCTTCGTGTTAATCCCATTATGAGCAGGTTATTTCTGACCATCACTGACCTTTCATGCTATTTTTGTCTGCTTTTTGTTTTCTTCTCATTTTCATGACGTTTTACTCATGTGCTAAGTTCTGTGTTGAAATTACTTCTTAATATTGTTTGAGTGTTGAGAACATAGTCAAAGACAAAGCTATCTAAGGGTTAATTTTTGTTGTTGTTGTTAACAATAGCAGTTGCCTGTGAAGTGTTGGCAATGAATAAGAATAAGACTCTAAAACTAGAGGCAGCTGTGGGGACCTGGGACCTCAGGGTCCTCCACCCCCATGGGAATGTCATGGAGCAAACATGACGGTTTGGCCATTGGGTGTAAGACAACCGAGAAGGCTTTTACTAGACTGTAAGTCTCACCCTCCCCACAGGGTCTGTTAAGGAACCCAGAAAAGTCATTGTCCTGAGAATGCTTGCCGTTTCCCAGTAAGATGGACAGAGAAGAAGTCCAGGTCTCCATAGTAGCTCCAGTGGTAGACAGGGCCCTGGCTCCTCAGTTTAGGTTTGTCTGATTTAGCAAATAAAACACAAGTTGGCCAGTTAAAATTCAAATTTCAAGTATACATAAATAATTTTTTAAAAGTATAAGCATGTCCCAAATATTGCATGGGACATAACTTAAGCTGAAAAATCATTCCAGTTTAACCAGGTGTCCTGTATTTAATCTGGCAACCCTCTCAGGTGGGCAGCGGTGGTGCAGGTACACTGAGCTCACTTTGCATGACTGGTGCCAAGGACGTTGCCTTGTGCATTGTCATTGCCTCCCCTTTGTCCATATTAGTGTTATGGACCACTGTTACTGCATATTCAGGGTGTAAGTGCATTTTAGGGGGTCTCTCTGCTTGGCCGTGAGTGAGAATGTAGTGTCGGTGGAAAATGGGCTGGACCAGAAGTGAGAAGTGTTCAATTCAAGGTAGTGTGCTGAAGCCAAGCAGGTGCACCCGGATGCCTCTGTCCACCTGTAGGGAAGGGAGAAAAGGAACTGAGATTGCAAAAGTGCTTTACTATAGTGCATCTTCATCCCTAAACTGGAATGATGTTTTCTAGCTACTGATTATGGTTTTTATTTTTGGTGAGGCTTAAATAATATCACCAACTGTAAAAGTGCTTTGCAGGGTGCAGACGATTACACAAATGCAAGGGGATGTGATTGCATTCACCAATGTACCCTGTTCTGCTTTTGTTTTTGTCTTTACAAATAAAGATGTAGGGTCAATATTTACCAAAGCAAAAGGCTGAAATATACAAACAGTTAACAACATAAGTGACAAAATAAAGTTTCTTTCTGTAACATATAAAGAGCTTGTATAATTTAATGGAAAAAAGGACAATCAAATAGAATAATAAGAAAGCCCATAAATAGGCAATTTTTAAATGAAATAAAAATGAATAGTAAATATGCAAAATGATTTCAGTCTCTTTTCTAATCAAATAAATGCAAATTAAAATGGCAATATGGTTTTTGAGCCATCAAATTGATAAAGATTAAAAATGCTGATATCCCGAGTTGGCAAGAATGTGGAAAGGGATAATTTTTCTGCAATACCATTATAGTTTTATTTTTGCATGGGCAGGCACCGGGAATTGAACCCGGGCTCTCCGGCATGACAGGCGAGAACTCTGCCTGCTGAGCCACTGTGGCCCTTCCAAAACCATTATAGTTTAAATATGTATTTCCTTTGACCTAGATATTCCACATCCAGGAATTTATTGTATAAAAATACTTGCTCAAGTATGCAAAGAAACATTTAGTAGCATATTAATTGTATTGTTGTTTGCAAATTACAGAAAATGGAAACAACTAAGTGTTAATTAATGAGAGCTTGTTGAAATAAATTGTAGTACCCATATACAGTGGAAAACTGTGCAATCTTTATATAGCATAAGGTAGAATTCTATATACCCACAGTATATTTATGAGCAAGAAAATGAATTTGCTGAGCAGTCTGTATTTTTTACCCAATTCATGTCAAAAAAACAGCTTTACCTGCATATTGCTACACTTATCCTTTGAATGTAGCAGTGATGAAGCTTTATAAGAAAGAGAATCCTAAATTCAGCACACTGTGAGTTCTTTGTGTAACTCTACATATACATGTGCAGTCAGGCTAGCAATTTGAGAAACTATTTGTAATCAGAGTGAGGATGTTATATGGAGAAAGCTCAGTAATTCACTAAAAACATTGGATTGAGGTCATTGCACAGTATTAACTGAGGATTGGGTGACTCCAGGAAATTCTGAAACCATGGAATGATTCTTCAAACCTGCAGGTGGCCTGAACTGTATGGTTCCAAATTAGATTTATCTTTTCCTTAATTCCTTTATCCTGTGCTAAATGTGATTGGATGAAACGATATAAATGAACATTATAACACAAATGTTCCCATATTATTCAACTTTAAATAATTTCTATTCAAATTCATAACAACCCACTTAGAAAAATGGTAGTCTGAAATATCTCCTAAGGCTTCTTCCCATCCATCAAGGTCCATGTAGGCAGAGACTTTTAAAAGACCTGCGCAAATAATTTGATCCTCTAAAGAGCTGTTTTAGTTACGTTATACCAATGAAAGTAATGAGCTGAATGCAATAACTTCACTCAATCCGAGGTAATTGTTTTGTTTTATTTTGGGGAGGAGGATGGGCCTGGAATCAAACCCAGGTAGTCTTAGGGATTTAAACTCATCTTAGATCCAAAGATGTTCAGCCTATTTCGGGTTTAGAAAATGGTCACTCCAGCCATGACTACGATGAAATGGTAAAAACTGGCTCACAGTTACACAATTTCAGAGAACTGCCCATGATTTTCACAGTTTTTATGATTTAGAGTAAAAAATATGGGCATAACAACTACTTAGGTGGGAATGCACAGAAATGCCAAACAGAACCATTAGAACAACAAAGGAGAAAGAACAATAAACTGACATGAGACATACATCAGAATATATGGCTACCTCATTGGACTCAAGGATCCCTTTCAGTAGCAGCAGAATTTAGACCAGTCATATGTACAGCTTGGTCAGTGGACTGCTAATCACATGGTGTAGTCTTCTCAGTAACCCCCACTCACAGAGACAGGATTCGAAGTACAATACACTGTTATAACACCTTCCAACCTGGTGTTTATTTCTAATCATTGCATAATGTTTACATGAATAGCTCAGACTGAGCTTCGAATAGCAACAAGCAAACCTCAAAGGCTCCAAGAGTTGTATATACCTTAAGAATTCCAGCTCATCAATTGAACGAATCACAATCTCTTTGATCTAACATCTGGAATGATAACCTCTTTAAGGATCTTATTTCCTATACATATTCACAGGTTTTCCCAATATAACAAGACCCAGCCTTAGACACACATAGGCTAAAAGCAGTGAAAAATGTCAAAGTCTATGCTAAAATGACAATTTCTATTGATTTCAACTATCATGAGTCAGCCTTTTGTCTTTTCTTTTGGAAGAAAATTTTTAAGCAGATTAGATATCTTTCATCATTATAGCCCCAACATATCATTTAATGCTTGGCACCTAGTAGACACTTAAATGAAATGCAAAGGAAAGAAGCCCTGTATTTGGAGGAGTAGGCAGTTTATTATCTGTTCATATCTTTAGTTCCAAGATTTCCTGTAGCATGAGTCAACTATCCATCCAGTGGACACCAGAAAATTTCAGTGTTTAAAAAGAGGATAGGGCACTCTTCTTTCTCCTGCCAGCAAAAACTCAAGGATGATGACAACAGAAAAAGGAGTAAAATACAAGTTGAAGGCTAAGGGAAACAACTGTAGTAAGCTAGAACCCTCAGCTTCTGAACTGTGAAGGCAAACACAAGGCAAAGTGGAGCACCAGGCCAGAATTCTATTCTTGGATTCACAAAGGTGAGTGATTTTGATAGGAAGGATGTTCATTTTCAAGGGTCTTCCTAGCATACCTGATGAAACCTATCCAGTGTTAAAAATAGGATTTCAATCATCATACATCAAAATTCTTGGGTCTCCATCCCTCCATTCTCTGACTGATTTCTAGCTAACCTCAAATTCTTCATGAAGAGCAACTAATTAATTCAACAGATTTCTACTGAACCATGAATATGTGCTTGTCATTGTGTGGGGTTACAACTGTGAGCTGTGATGACCCAGAGAAGGGATCTGGACCTCTCCTAGGGATTGTCTCATTTGTACTCTGAGGACAAGACCTGTTAGCTGCCAGGGACATCCACTGTTCTCTCCTGTCCCTATACTGTCTCCCTTGGAGATGGCTCCTACTTTTGACCATACTCACCAGAAACATTGACACCATCCTGGTGACGATCAAATTCTGCTCCAAGGTTAGAAGTACAGACATAGAAAATGTGGGACATGCTCAGGCCACCAACTGCTGTAGATGCTGAAACCACTGCTGTCATCTCTCATTGTGCAGATGCTGTCGGCACCCATTTGGCTGACAGACTGGTTTCTCCAAGGCTCATAAAGACTTGTACTGATGCGTTAAGTTCTCACCCACTTTGATTAGGTCAGATCATAGACATTCTGAGTGACAGACACTGCTGTAATAAAAATTACCCTGATTTCCAATATTCCCCTTCTTTGTTTGACATAAACATTTATCTCTGTGGCCTCCCTAGCCTGAGTTCCCTCCTACATGTATTTTGTCCATTGTAGTTGGCATCTTCTGCTTTTGGGCTCAGTATCCCTTTTCTCTCTTTTTGCCACAAAGCCCATGTCTGATTTTGGGACCCCATCTCCTCTCTCTCCATTTGGAGGAGGGCCTCCATAAAACAACCTGGGCAGTCTAGACATCCAGATGCCTTGGCCAGCATAATTTGTTCAGTACAAGCTCATGAGCCAAATTATAGTCAGTCACCCAACAAATATATATTGAGTTCCTACCTTGTGCCAGAGACTGGAGATTAAGCAGTGAACATCAGTCCTGCTCTTAAGACGGGAGGGAAAAAAATGGGAGGAAGGAGTGGAATATACATGCATATATTAAATACAATTGACATATTATGTATCACTCTATCAGGTAGTGACCATCATTAAGAAGAAAAGCAAAGTAGGGCAAGCAGACAGAGTGTAATGAGTAATTGTAGGGATACTCTTTGATATAGAGTAGTTAGCAAAGGACTTTTTGACAAGATGACCTCAGAGGTAAGATGGAATGAAGGGAAATAGGTATTCATATAGATATCTGGGGAAAGAGCATTCCAGGCAGAGGGACCAACATGTGCAAAGGCCGTGAGGTAGGACTGCACGTGACATCTTCAAGCAACCCCAAAGAAGCGAGTGGAAATGATGTCAGAGAGTGGAGGATCTAGTTCACATAAAGTCTTGAAGACCTTGAGAAAGGCTTTGCATTTTCTTCTGCGTTAGATTGGAAGCCACTGGGGAAAACTGAGTGGATCAGTGACGTGATCTGACTTAGGTTTTAGAATCATTACACTCTGGTGTAGCAAATAGACTGAAAGGGGTCAAAATGGAAAGTAAAGAGTCCATTTGGTGCTATTAAAGTAATACAGGTAAAAGATGATGGTAGTTTGGATTGCAGTTGTAAATCTGATTCAAAAGTTGCTACCATGTTGGATGTGAGATGGGAAGGAAAGAGAGTTAAGGATGACTCCAGGGTTTTTAGCCCAAATACTTCAAGAAATGGAATTAGTTGTCTTTAATTTGGATATGGAAGTCTGAAGGAGAAGCTTGTGGAGTAATATCAAAACTTTGCCGATAG
>PVIY010018465.1:0-47532 GCA_004026745.1 Myrmecophaga tridactyla | reverse complement strand
AGACTGAGAAAATGTCCAAATCAAGGTATTATCAAGGTGATGCTTTCTTCCCAATGACCAGTTGTTGGTGATCATTGGCTCCTCTGCCATATAGGGCACATGGTGGCATCTCCTAGTCTTACTTCTGTGACTTTCTTTATATTTGTATTCATTCTATTTAAAAAGGACTCCAGTAAGAGGACTAATAACTATCCTGAATGAGATGGGTCATATCTTAACTGAAGCAGCTTCAGCAAAAGGTCTTACTTACAATGGGTTCACACCCACAGGAATGGACTGACTTTAAGAACATGTTTTTCCTTGGTGCATACAGCTTCAAACCACCACAGGCCAAGATGGGGAGAAAGAATTTAAATAAATTTACAAAGGAAAATAGTTATGTGAGGACACCATGTCAAATAGTTTTTTTTAATTTTAGATTTCAACTTTGAGGGAAAAATACGGGTCCTAATATAAATTGCTTTTTCTTTCCTTCTTGTAGATTCATTATCTTTTCATAACATCAGAGGTCTTGCTAATGGTGTACTTATAACTGGAATTAACCCTTAGAGATCTATCCAACAAATATTATTAAGACCCAACTGTATGCCAGGATATCTGTGGCAGGTGAGATATGTCCTATAGAAACACGTGTCAAATATACATGTGCTGTTGCATTTTCACAAGGTCTTATATGACAAAGTCAAAATTCTTATGTCCCAGAGAGCTGCTTAATTACAGTTTGGCTGGTTACTTTAGGTCTCACTTTAAATATCATCCCCCCACAGAGTCCTTTCCTGACTGCCCTACATCACTATTATTTATTATCACAATACTCTGCTTCCTTCATAGTCATTACCAATATTCTCAAACACTCATTTATTTTCATGTTCTGACTTCCTCACTATTCTGTAAGCATCCTGAGAGCAGGAACATGCCTGTGGGATTCACCAGTCTGACATTCACACTGAGCACCAGGCTTGCCCAGAAGCCAGGTTCAATGAACGTCCATACAAAAGAATGAACGAATTCAAGTACGTCTTCAACTACAGTTTCAAACAAAATTCTAGTCTTGACCATGGCCTAATGGTTCAAATGTATGATACCATCATGGCTATTTCAGTGACCTTATTATTTCTTCTACTAACTCACAAACAAAGCAGGAGTAAGGAAGAAAAGGAAGATCTGTCAAATGTGCTACATGCTATTTTTGTTGAAATAATAGAAATGTTATTCATTATGAAAGAAATAATATAGAAATTTTGAAACTAAAGAAAAAAAGTTTAAGCTTTTTACTTTGAAATAATTGTAAATTCACATGAAGTTGCAAAGTAAGAGCTCCAATGTTCTCTTCATCCAGTTTCCCCCAAGGTTTGCATCTTATATGTTACACTAATACATCAAACTCAGGAAATTGACATTGGGGCAATGTGTGCATATAGCTGACTCATTCGACAACCAATGTAATATGATTGAGAACTATTCCATCACCACAAATATCCCCTCCATGCTATCCCTTAATTGTCGCACTCACTCCCCTATCCTCCACCATCCCTAAATTCTGGCATCCACTAATTGATTTCCCATCTTTATAATTTGATTATTTTGAGAATGTCATATGAATGGTATCATACAGTATGTAACCTTTTATATTGACTTTTTTCTTCAACATAATGACCTTAGGATGCATCTAAGTGATTGCATGTACTGACCGTTTGTTTCTTTGTATTGCCGAGTAGTGCGGGTGTGACATTGTTTAAGCATTCACCCACTGAAGGACACAACTGTTTCTAGGTTTTGGCTTTTGTAAATAAATCTTCTGTGAACAAATATGTGCAGGTGTTACTTAGACATGAATTTTCTTTCTTATTTTTTATTTCTATTAATAAAATAAATAAAATGAGTATGAAAGAAATACTTATTATAGAAAATGTACAGAAAGAAAGAATTTAATGGGGGGGAAACAGTCATCTACACTCCCAACTGAAAATTAATCACACTTACGATGTTGGCATGTTTTGCTCTGTTTTTTTTTCCTATGCATAAAAATAGCTGTTTATGAATAGTTGTGATTGTAATATGTAAATGTAATTTTGTATTGTGATCTTTTCTTATCTTATTATGCAATAATTCTTACAAATGGATATAGAAAACATACACATATACATATAAATGTGTATTTGAAATAAAACATAATATTAAATAAATAACCCATGCCCACCACCCAGTGTAAGAAATAGTCACTATTTCTATTGACAACCTGTTAGAATCACTGTGTTTTATACATTCTTTGTAGCTGTTTTCAGGAAATATTGGCAACCTTACTGCTGAAAACAGAAGTCCTATTTCAAAGCAAAGTTTTAAAGGAGGCCTACTGATTTGGTCTTAACTCACAGTAGCTGGTAATCCTTTTTCTTAACTTTCTCTCAATATTCTTTTCAAAATATCTTCCTGGAAGCATCAAAACTTTCTTCCTTTGAGAATTCTATGATTTAAGTCTCTTCTAAGTGAAGGGCTATTTAGTCCTAGACTGTACAGATCTTTAAAAAAAACAATGGAACTAAAAATCTTATATACGTGAGTATTTTCCAGAGTTTATGTATGTTGTGTGGTTGAAAGAGCTGGTCAATCTTTTTTCTTCATCATTATTAAAATGAATGTGCTGCTCTTGAATTGTGAATATAGATTTTCCAGGCATCAATCAGTTTTTAATATGCTCTGCATCAGATAAATTATTTTTTTTAATTATTCATTCAAGTATATAGTTTGCATTTTTTCCAGGCACTTTTGCCCTGTTCAACATTGCAGTGTTATATTATTCAAATTATAATTATTCCCAACTTGTAGGGGAATATCAAATTTAGACTTATTCATACTATCTTTCTTCTAAATGTTTTGTCACTGTCAAGCTCCCTTACTCTCACAAAACATGCCGCTGCTATGTTATTTATTTAGAGTGTATTGAAAGTTAAATAAAGACTCAAATTATTCTTGACATGATTGGAAATACTACAAAATCATATTTGGGAAACTATATATATTCTACTGATTTTCTATTTGTTATTGTCTTTGGGTAATCAGAATTTTTAACACTAGAAAATGCTTCTGTTGAGATCTGTGTGAGACGTAGGAGAAAGGCATTGATCTACATGGAAGGGAAAATCCTAAAAGTAACTTTTAAGTGAGATAATATATGCCTATACTGCAGTTAAAGCAATTGTGCTTTCAACTGGTCCTTGGCCCGGTGATAGCTTTAGAATATACCCCTTCCTAAGAAAAATAAAGTGATACTGAAAAGGTGGCACACTGATCTTCAAGGAATCAAGACAGACTAGAAAATGACAAAGAAAATGGTCATGATATGCTAAGATAAAAACCGATCCTCAGATATGATCTTAACCAGTATATCCCAGATGTCACAGATTTTCCAGTCTGATACAAGGTTACATTTATTATGGGTGGTTTGTGCATGTGTGCATTTCCACATTTTATTCTAATTTTAAAATTATGGCAATTTTAACTCTTTTCAATATGGTTGCTGGAAATTAGTTCCACCCCAAACAGCAGTCCATTGTTTCTAAGAGTTGATTAAAGAGTTTCTCATATATATTCAGAAACAGTTTGTCAACGGCCATATCTACCCCATTTTTTTCTTTCCAATTCTGCCACTTTTCCACTTTTGTTGCCTGCAAAACCATTGGATAATGCACAGCCACTCCCATGCTGATGATTGATTTCAGATGCTTATGCACTTCTGGACCTCAGAGTTCCAAGGGTTTTATTCTCTAATCATAATCACAATTTTATCTCCAAGAGCTAAAGAAGCTCTTTTTTATTTCCAGAGTCTCAAAGTTTTTCTGCCAGCTTCTGACCTTCATTCATTGCCTGGATGCTTCCCAACACTTTCATGAACAATAAACAAACAAAAACAAAATGAAAATAAAAATCAATTCCATTTCTGTTCATTTCTGAACTTCTCTCCTCTTGCCACAGAAACTCAAGCTCGTTCCATGGGACCCGACTATGAATAGAAACCATAGCTATGTCATTTGATCATAGATGAGCCTCCCTGCTATTGACCAAGGTATCCTATTCACATGTTACACGTGCCAGTTTATTTAAACAAATACTGGAGTAAGAAGATTGAGGCTTTACTTTTACTAACAGCATCCAGGCTCTAGATCAACAAGGCATTCATTCATCAAATATTTATTGGGATGACTACTATATCCTAGGCACTATGAAACTGATAGAACTCCATGAATGTATTAATTTGCAAGCTGCCAGAATGTGATATACCAGAACCAGAATGGCTTTTAAAAAGGGAAATTTAATAAGCTATAGGGTTACAGTTCTAAGCCTATAAAAATGTCCAAACTAAGGCATCCGGGTAAAGATATCTTAATTCAAGAAAAGCCAATGGGTCAGGAACACCTCTTTCAGCTGAGTAATCACATAGCTGGCACTGCTGGTCCCTTGCTCCTGGGCTCCATTGCTTTCAGCCTCTGTTCCTCTGGGGGTTCCTCACTTTGCATTACTGGGGCTGGCCTTCATCTCTTGGTGTCTCTTGGCTCTCTCCAGGTTCTGGCTTGCTTCACATCTCATGGAGATGTCTGCTGGGCTCCAAGCATCTCCAAACACCCATGTCTCTGTTCTCTAAGAGTCAGCAACTGTGTCAGCTCTGCTCTGAAGTTTCTGTCGGCTCTGTCATTTCTAAGGTCTCTCCAAAATATTTCCCCTTTTAAAGACTCCAGTAAATTAATCAAGCTCCACCTGGAATGAATGGAATCACACCTCCATCCCATCAAAAGTTCACACCCACAACTGAGTGTGTTACAGCTCCGTGGAGACATCTAACTAAAAGAAATAGCTTCCCCACAAGATTGGGTCAGGACCAAAACATGGCTTTTCTGGAGTGCATATAGATTCAAACCAGCACAGTTAACAAGACAGAAGCTATCCTTATCCTCATGGAGTTTACATTCTAGAGTAGAAGACAAAAACATATACAAATAAGAAAATACATAAACTTGAGAATTGGGTGTTGTCTTAAGGACCGAGTGAGGGTGTTAGTTAGCAGGTAACTGGGGTAGGGAGTGAAATCTACTTGCATAGGCTGATCAAGGAAGGATGATCTGTGAGGAAAGCTCTTGATGATGACACTATGGAAACAGTTGAAGAGAGATCATTTTAGGGAAGGGAAGGTGCCCTAAGGGAGAGAGAGATTTGGTGAACTCAAGAACACTAAGTAAATTACTCTTCTTGGAGGAAGAGTGAAACTTGGTGAGATCAGAGAAGATGGTTAAGTCCTGAGATTTGTTGCAGATAAATTTATTACAGAATTATCTTTAATAAATCAGAATATTTAACAGGAGGTAGTATCTATCACAATCTAATATAATCTAATACAGAAGCATCGGTGAAATTAATGATTTAATATTTCTCTTCATGTGACTGTTTACCTATAAACATTATAACGTACGCTTATTCTAGAATTAAACTGGGTTAGATTTTAGGACATTGCTTAAATTTAAGAACAGGTTGATTTTCATATGGTGCATGTGAGTCACAGCCCCTTATATAATCCTCTGTGTAATAAAGAGGAAATATATGCATATTATATTTATCATTTTATATGTTTTCTAGTGAAAACGTAAAGTCACATAATGTGTCTCTGGAAATATATATATAGTTCCCTCCAGGAAGGGTAACCGAGTGCCTAGGGATGAGAGGGGGATTTTTACTTTTCCAATTTGTACCTCTTAATTATTGATTTGAAAGTGCTACTTACTTGAACATAAAATATTGCCAAGAAAAAGAAAGAGAAAAATAAGGAGTCATAATGGCAAATAAGCACTTTCCGTTTACATTGCCGTCTTTAAAATCTACTTTTTCTGTTTGTAAAAAAAAAAAATAATTAAATATAATGAGAGCTATAAACTCGACAGTAAACTCCTTTATTTTCCATGGTCTGGTTAGCTCGTAATCAAAATTTAACTTTAAAACTGAAAGATATTACCATGTTCTGTGAAATCAGGGAAATGCCAAAAGTGGCCTCCTCCAAAAATATAATCACATCTTTATTTCACCAATATTCTTTTCAGCTTAACAATGGGGACAAATTTTAATGACATAGACTCCTTCACTATGCTTTGTCTGGATTTAATGTGCTTAGTCTTTCTTTAGACACGTGCTAAGAACAGTGTGCACTGAAGATAAGAAATGAGATATTCTGCAAATTTATTCAAATTGGTTTAGCAGCTTAACATGATGGCTAGAGCTAGTTAAATTAATACTGGTGTGAGGTGGTTGCTGGTTGGAAAAAACTATCAAAATAGTAAATTGGGGCTTTTAAAAGGATACCGCATTTCTAAAGCCACCAATTCTTATTCTTCAGGAATTGGCAGAATTTTAATACAAGTTTTATACTATATATTTCAATTTATCTAGTTTTTAAAGTCATAGTAGATTTTGGAAGCTCTCACCAAAACAAAGTTAATTTCACAAAGACGGATGTTCGTGATGAAGGAAATATATCAAGATCCCAAAACATAAGACTCCTCAAAGTAACTTCTGCTTATTCATGTAACTTTCTCCATCACCCTGTCTGATTCCTACACCCTGCCCAGAGGGATCAGGAAAACTGTGATGTCCGCATTTTCCCCTGGAATTCTGTTTCTTTCTTTCTACAGCGCTGTTCCTTCCACCCCTCCCCAGCATCATCTTGCTGTCTCTTCGCCAGGCACACACACGTACTTCATTCCAAATTGGTAAATGAATTAATTTATGTTAAGGAATTTAAACTCTTTCACTCTATTTTAAAGTAGCTCTTTAAATACTTTAGTGAGCATAAAGTCATGTGGAATACTTGCTATTAATGCAGGTTTTCACCTACTCTTAGAGCTTTTAATTTAGTAGTTCCTGATAATGAATCAGCATTTTCAAATGTACCCCCTCCCCAGGGTGATTCTGTTGCAAGTGATGTCAGAACCATACTTTGAGAAACTCTGGTGTAATGGAATCCCAGTTACAAATTATAGTGTGGTACGCTGAATTATGCACTCCAGAAAAACAAACAAACAAACATGTTCTTAATCTTAATCCGCATTCCTGAGGGTGTGAACCACCGTAAAAAAGACATTTTGAAGGTGTTATCTTTAGTTGTGGTTGTGGCCCAAATGAATGCGGTTATGCCTTACCTGCATTCTGGAGGCTGTAGGAAGAGAAAGCCATGTGGAGGAGGGGAAGCAGGAAGCTGGAAGTCAACAAAACCACGAAGAGAAAGGAGCGGACATTGTCATGTATACTGTCACATGAAGGGAAAGCCAAGGGACTCAAGCTTGCCGGCAGCCAGCCCCAGAATGTGACATCTTTGGAGAGAAAGCATCACTTGCGGACACCTTGATTTTGGATATCTCCCAGCCTCGAAACCATGGATCAATAAATTCTGTTATTTAAGCCTACTCATTGTGTGGTATTTGTCATAATAGCAGGGAAGCTAAGACAATGTGTATAAAGAAGAGGTAAGTTAAATATCCACAATTCCAAGTATTGTAATTAACTTGACAACAGCTCTCATGATTCCATGCAGGTTAATCCTCAGTGGTTACCTCCAAGAGGGTGGTTATTTCATTGAGGTCTTTTGCTCTCTGGTAAAATAATATTCTAGTTTCAGACAGACTGATTGGCTTTGGGTTGTTACTGCTTTCCTCAAAAACCCTCTCTCAGTGTAATTCCCTATATTGAGTGCGTAGACATTTCCTTTATCAGCCTCTCTCTTCTTCTGAAAAAATGCTAAGCATATCCTGACACTGTCATCTAGCTTGCCTGTAGCTGTCTAGAACAAAAGATTCCCTCATTCGCTGGATGAACCAGCTCCCACCTTATTCACAATGCTAGCACCCCGCCGGTATTAACAAAGCTTCCAACCTTCTTCCCTGTGCTCACATGCATTCACAGCTGAGAAGAACCTGCCTTTTCCCCAGCCTTGGGGTTACTGTCCCTTCTCAGACATTTCAGTAGCAAAGAACTTACCAAATTTTTTTTTAACACAATAGCTGAAAAAAAAAATTTTTTTTAAATGACTAGAGCATAATGTAGTTCTCGGTCAAATAATCCAGATATGTTGCATAATAGAATATTATCCCTACATACCCACACACACACCCACGTTAGCATTTCAAAATGAACATTTCCATGTTTTAGGCTAAGGAGAAGTCCTGCAGGGTTTTTTTTTTTTAAATGTTTAATTTTTGCTCAACAAACCTTATTTAAGCTAGTACACTAATTAAACATTTTTTTCCTTTACGTAAAATTCTGTGAATGACCTGTAAGACACAACCTGAAACCTGCTTATACAATAGCATTCCCATAGGTGAGTAATACTTCAATTTCTTGGTGATAAACAAATGGTAATATTAATATATGAATATGGTATTTAGAAAATCCTATGATGATAAATTCAAGACTTCAGAGCTAAAAGCTGAATTTGGTAGTTTTGAAGTTACTGAGTTAAACATAGGGAACTGTTTTTTTTGGACAGTAAATCAAATCACATAATTCATCAACAAAAGTAAACAAAGGGGAATATGTATCTTCTTAATATTGGATTGCTTGTGAAAAATGATTACTTATTTGTATGAATCAGAAGTGAGCTAAAAACATGAGAGTCAATAATATTATAATAATATGTCCTATAAAGCATAATGTCTTTGTATTGTGGAAGAAAGTGTAAAAGAAAATGACAATTGCTGAATGCATATTTGGGTGGTAACCAATGTACTATGCATTGAGACACAGAAGTGATAAGCAGTTACAGTTACTGCCCTCATGTTTATTAGAGCCAGTCAGGGAAGAGAGAGAACTAAGAAGACAGAGTATAGTGCTACAAATGATGGTAGCTATCAGCGGGAGGGGATAGCTTTCTACAAACCCTTTTTTTTTTTTCTGCATGGGCAGGCACCGAAAATCGAACCCAGGTCTCTGACATGGCAGGGGAGAACTCTGCCTCCTGAGCCACTGAGGCCCGCCCTACAAACCCTTCTTTATGGGTTTATTTAATTAAACTAAATCAAATTTCATTTCCAAGAGTTCTTCTTTTTTTGGGGGGGGGGGTGTTGGGAGACACTGAGTGTTTATTTTTATTTACAATCATCACCAGTTGGATAATGAACTGATATGATAGCATATGCAGCCTAAAATATTCTAGGGGAAAACAGTGAGCATTGCAATAGAAAAACAGAAATAGTGTTTATAGGGGATGCAATGGTAAGATGTGTGCCACTGGAAATGGATTCAATTTATTTATGACTTCTTTACCATAAAGGTTTGGTAAATTAAATCACTTGGTAATTCAGTGATGTGATTTTATTTGGTCATTGTGAGAAAACTGTATTTCTTTAAAAGATCAAAAAGCATTGGCTATGTTTATTGAGTTAAACTATTAGATTAAAAATTTTTTTTGAGACCTTTAAGGTCCTAAATCAATCAGAGTAGGAGAAAAATCTTGGCATTTGGAACAAGGACATGAAATAATTTAGCAATGTGGTAAATTAACTTTCCTAAGGAGGAAAGTAATTTGATAAGTTGTTCTATCATGGAGACATGCTGAGCACATGACTTCCTGCTGACTTTGGAGTTTTTCATTAATTAAAGCTAGTGAGAGAGTGAAGTAGTCCACATTTTCTTTTTTTTTGCATGGGCAGGCACAGGGCATCGAACCCAGGTCTCCAGTATAGCAGGCGAGAACTCTGCCATTGAACTACTGTGGCCTGCCCAACATTTTCTTTTAATGATAGGAAGGCATGTAGACCAGAGACATCCAGGAACCTGAGGCCAATTTTCAGAGATTTACCCGGATAAGAATCACTGAGTCTCAATGATGAAGCACATTAGCTAATCATGGGCAAGTTCTAGCAGCAAGTGAAAAACTACTTTAGAGGCTGTAAACAAAAGCTCCTGAGTTAGAATAAGCATGTTTCTAGAGGTTTCCACAATTTGGGACATATGTTAAAAAATCAAGATGAATTATTTGGGCATTATTAATATTTATTAGTGTAGAATGTTTCTCAAAATATGGGCCAAGGACAAACAATCATGTGGTTCTTGCTTAAAGTTCAGATTTCTGAGCTCCACCCTGTCATTTTTCACGCTGGGGCAATTAGCATGTGCCTTCTGTTTGTATGCACACCGAAGTCTGAGAAACACCAGCGTATGGAGCAAAGAAAATAATCAAAGTGTTTTGATTATTTTAAATATTGCTCCTTCTTTTATTTGTCTATCTTGCCAGAAATGGTTTAATTAATTCATACAATTTAGAAACTAAATGTCTGTATTTTGGACAAAAAACTATTCCATGGAGTTTATTAGTTGCCTACCGAACACTGTTCCCAAAGACTTTAATTCCGTGTTGGCATATTTCACCTCGCTCTATAAGGGCTAAAAATACCACATACTCACTTTCTCCACTTTTTTCTGCCTGAATGGATCAGAGAAATATAGAAGAATTCTTGGGGGCTTTTTCTCTGATTCAAAGATAAGCATAGAAAATACCTTTTTGTTATCTGCTTTAAATATTTTCACGTGAGTTATGGTACTTCCTGCTCTGACACTCACCATGTAGTCTTCCAGGGAATGTGAGGGGGAGCCGGCCCAGAGCCCTGACATTGAAGCATGCCTAGTACCACCTACTCTACATTTCTTATATCAGATATTAAACTGTCATGGTCTAAGTCTCTTTCAATCAAGTATTTTGTTATTTGAACTGAAAGTATCTTAAATAATTCCAACCTGTATTTAATTTATCTCAGATCACCATGAAGAGATGTTAATTGCCTGGTCAGCATTCAATCAAATCCAATCAAAATTTCTCTTCTCTAGTCCAACTGCCTCAAACAATAAACAAACACAACAACAATTGTATAACCTTGCCATACCATTCTTATTTTATAGTGCTAATCTGTTATGTCTTAATGGTTACTATGACAACGCGTGTATAATACAATTGAAAATAGAATCTTTTTAAACCTTCCACCTTCATGGTAGTAGTAGAGAATGCACAAATTAATTGGTATTGTCATAAAAGATATAGCTATTCCAGAAGAATTTCTAACCATTCAAATTTAATCTTAACCACAATATTATTTAATGCTTCTCTCTCATTTTCTCATTCTCTCCTTTCATCTTAACATATATTGACATATTAATACATCTTCCTTTAAGAGTAACTAATAAGATAAATGTTAGCACATAACCTATAAATGATAGAAGAGTTTGTTCCTTTTAAATACTAATTTATTTTTCACTTCACAGAAGAACTGGATCTATTAATACACTTTCTTATGACTAATTAGTCTTGTAGTTCACAATCCTAATTGCACATTAAAGTCCCCTGAGAAACTCTGAAAAAAATTCAAATTATTATCCACAGAGATTCTAATTTGATAGGTCTGGGGTAGGACCAGAGGATATTAGCTAAAAGTCCTTCCAGGCAACTTTAATAAGCAACCACAGTTGAGAATCTTTGCACTGAACCTTCTCCAAGGAATCCACTATTAGTTAGATAGAATGGGTGCCACACATGGCAAGGGAACCCACAAATGCACCCCACTTCTCAAGCTCAAGTTTGCAGCCTGGTCTTGAGCCAGGCCTGGGGATTTGGTTAATAGACTGGAAACTACTTTAGAAAGCTGGCTCAATACCAGAGGAAAGCAGTGATGTTGAAGAAATTCCAGGTTTTCTTGGTGTTTTTTTTTGCTCTTAGAGAACTCTGATGGGGATGGGGTCAGGAGGAGGCAGGAAAACTCCATAGTCATCAAATACTTCTGTTCAGTATACGTGATTTATTATGTAAAAGGATAGGTGAGTTATAATTGTCAGCATCAGAAAGTAACTAACATTAAATATTTAACAATATTGCACAGCTTGAACGCATGCAGGAAATATCAATTATTTTCTTAATTATAATCCAAAGGGATGTGACGCAACCCAAATACAACAATACCCAGAGTGATAATAAAAACACACATGCCCAAGTGAACCTGAAACAGATGCTTGGCAGATCCTCTTTCTCCTCTTTTAAAATCATGTTATTTTAAAATAAAATACATATAAGAAAAACAACACCAAGCAAATATATAGCTTCATGAACTATTATAAAGAAAACATCTTTGTAAGCACCAAGCAGGTCAAGAAATAAAATTTGGCCTGCAAACCTGAACCACTAGCTAATGCTTATAGTAATTATTTCCAGAATTTCTTTTGTAGTTTTCTCACTCTAATGTGCCTCCCTAGATTGTAGTTTAGTGATAGCTATGTTTAAAACTGTTAAGTATCATAATTCTTTCTCTCTCTCTTTTTGTCATGGGCAGGCTCCAGGAATCGAGCCCAGATCTCCAGCATGGCAGGTGAGATTTCTGCCACTGAGCCACCTTTGCACCTCCCAATAATTCTCTTTTAATCTTCAGGTTCCACCTTTATCCCTTTCATTTCCTTATTAATTATATGCTGAAAAACTCAGACCAACTAACCTTAGAGATTCTCACAGACTAGATTTTACAGATTAGAAATACATGGTGTGATTCAACGTACTGTTTGGTCCCCTGTGTTTCATCATAATTGGCAGTTGGATCCAGAGACTTGATTAGATTCAGATTTTATTCCTTTGGCAAGAGTATAGATGGCTTTGTGTTGTTTCATCAGGAATAACACTATCTCTGGGTGTCTCTCTTTCCATAATGTTAGCAACTGTCCCTGCCCAATGCATGGATCCATTAAGAGGTAGCAAAATGGTAATATTCTAATGCTTTCATTTCTTTATCGTTGATTAGTTGGAAAACATCTATAAAAAGACTTCTTCCCTCATCTACCTTTTACATGTAATTCAAATACAGATATGAGATGATTGCTAAATTTTCTCCTTTACCAAATTTCAAAACAAAAAATTACTTCCTGTCTTCTTCTATATGTGACCATTTAAGATATTATTATGACCACATGGGCTTAAATGTTTTTGATAGATTTATCTGTTGCAATTATGGTTTTTATTAAAGCTCAAGTTGTCCTTTCTTTGGCCAGTGGGGTCTGTTCATATTGGGCTCCTAAGTTTTTTGACGTGACTCTCATAATCTGGTAGCTCCCTTACTGTCTAGGATGACAAAAGGTTGCAAATTTGTATTCATTTTTTATTGCTTAGTAGCAAATTACCACAATTTATTAATTATATATATATGGAGAGAAAGTGAGAGAAGGGTATATATTTTCAGTACTATCCCTGCAGATTCTATCAAAGTGAAAAAAAAAAAAATTGAATGCTACTGCTTCTGCCATCATCTTCCCAGAATTCTTGATGGTGTCTGTTTTCCTCTGTAAATAGGAGTCTATAAAATCTTCTAAGAATTGGAGTTGGGATGGAGGAGGAACATTGAAATAATACATAGGAGGATTCTGCTTTGAGAGTGGAAAAAAGCTCACAACTTTTTTATTCCCCTTTCCCCTGGAAGTGCTAAATGGCTCTGTTAGTTGAGGTTTTATAGGGAAAAAATAGAAGAACAACAATGAAGCAAAACGTTGAGAGAATAGGTTAGAGAGTAAGTAATGGATTCTGTTGACAAAGTTTAACTAGTCACCTAAATATACCAGTAGGTTGGGTATACTTTGATATAGTAACCATGGTAGTTAGATTCAGTTGTCAACTTGGCCAGGTGAAGGTGCCTAGTTCTGTTGCTGTGGACATGAGCCAATGGTACGTGAACCTCATCTGTTGCTCATTTTACATCTGCAGTTGGCTAGGAGGCATGTCTGCTGCAATGAATGATGTTTGACTTAATTGGCTGGTGCTTAAATGAGAGACTCAACGTAGCACAGCCCAAGCAGCTTGGCGTTCCTCATTTCAGCCCTCGCAGCTCAGCCCAGGCCTTTGGAGATGCAGAAAGAAGTCACCCCGGGGAAAGTTGTTGGAACCCAGAGGCCTGGAGAGAAGACCACCAGAGACCACCCTGTGCCTTCCCACGTAAGAACGAACCTTAGTTGAAAGTTAGCTGCCTTTCCTCTGAAGAACTAACAAAATAAATCCGTCTCTGGTGTGTTGCATTCCAGCAGCTAGCAAACTAGAACAGTAACCTAGGGACTGCTGTAATGATGAGTTACAATGAAAAAAAAAAAAAAGGTTTAGTGGGAATGAGAGTATGAGAGATTTAAAAGGAAATGGAGTTATGATAAGCAAAGAGAGATTTTGGGATTCAGAATATGAAGAGTTCCATTGAGGACAATTGCCAGACTGTGGCCATAGAAGTGGTGAAAAAATTGGACTAGAGTGGAAGATAAACGAGTGTCAGAACTTCTAGAAAATATGAGCTAGATCAGTAGAAACTCTAGAAGTAAATTGAACTGATCAGGCTGCCTCACTGGGGAGTTGTTTACAGTCTGAATCATATTAAAATTAACCACCATTATAAAATTAACCACAGGTAAATCAGATCTGAAAAGGTAGTCCCATTTTATTCCACACTTAGTAAATCAGAAGATGAGCATGCTTAATTATTCTAATTATTGAATGCATCTGTCATTTGCATCTGTTTTTTTAGAGTCAAACTCAGGAGTGAGAGAATACAACAATAACAAAATGGCACATGTGCTTATTTCAAGGAGAGAAAGAATGTGTCTGTTTTGTTTCATATTCTTTATCCTGCAGCTAGCACAGTGCCTGACACCTTAGTACTCCTTAAAGATCTGTGAAGAGAAGAGTACAGGAATTACTGAAAGCACACTGTTACATAAGTATTCCAGCATACCAGACTTGGCCTGGCATAACAGCTGAATTGAGTTGATGAATAACTGCATCGATCATTACATAGATAAGCTTTTAGCTTTTCATCAGGGATGAAGCAGCTTCAACCCATTTCTAATTTTGGTGTCTTTCAGATGGGAGTTAGATCTGGTAGGGTTGGCTATATTAGGATTGAGCCATACAATATTTTACTAGGGTGCTGACACTAAAGAATGAAATATGCAGAATCCTTGTCTTGAAAAGGATTAGAGTTGAGTGGAAAACACATATATGTTTTGATGGAGTGAGCGCATGGTACTGAGTAAGGGCGCGCGTAAAAATGCTGCCAAATGCTTTTCTTGATTTGGGGGTGAGTGAAAAAAATTTTTGGAGTAAGTGTTGTTTATGCTGAAACCTAAAGTAAAATTCGAATTGACCACCTGAAAGTGGTAAGGAAATTCGTGAAGTGTTCCAGAGAAAAGATCTGGAGGTCAGGGGAGGGGAAACCTTGGAGGTAAGAGAGAACATGATAAATTTAGAGAAAATGCTAAGAATTCATCTTGGCTTTTAAATCCTACAACGCTTTATTCTGAATTCATTTAGCATGCTTATAACATTCACTGTAATTAAGGGTAAAATGTTAGTTTTTTTAGTAAAAGGAATTAGGCATCTTGTCAAGCCTCTGCACAGACTGTAATAAACTAAAAGGGTTGACATTTAGGCTGTACTGGGTAGAAATTTGGTGTAATTTCTGCTGTTGTCACCCCCATCTCACATGCTTGCTGGTTGCCCTAAACCTCTTAATTCTTCCTCCCTAGTCCAGGAAAACATCTCCCAGCTTCCTAATACCCGAGATTGGATGATTTAAGTGCTTCTTATGGGCAGACAGTCTTACTAGGAGAAAGCCACTTAAAAGGAATTCATAGATGCCCTGAATGACTCATAGCAGTTCAATCTACTAATTCTAATTCCATCTGCACTTTCCCAAGAGATTTGGTTTGCACATAACTAATAAATCTTTAAAAGTTGCTTTTCAGCAAAGGTTTTTGGGGTTCTATGCCTTACTGTTCCTTAAAAATGATATTACATAGAAATGTCAGACCAAAAGGATCATCCTGTCCCAAACTTCTATATGTTTTTCCTGTTGGTTTGACTTTTATATGTTCTTTTGAAGCAATCGTCAGCCATGGTAGCAGCCTTTAGTAGCCTGGCTGAAATTCCAGATGCCATTTTAATGTTCCTTATTTCCCAGGAACAGGGTGGTGCCTACAGCACTCCTGGGATTTAAACCCCGGTGTCATTCTTGCCTGTCTAAACTAGCTGATTCATTAAAATATTATTGTTTTAAGATGAAACTGAGTTTATGTGCTTTGCATTTTGAATTTGTAGAGACAATTTGAATGCGAGAAGAGTTAAGCTAAGTACGGATTAAACGCAGCTGTCCAGATGTCTGAATTATCAAAAGACTTCATACATAAGCAGTTCTTTGGAAAAATGAGCTCTTTTGTTCAATTCCTGTAGCAGAGCCCACATTTATTTGTATAGGAAAATTCCATTTGACAAATAGAGTAGACGTAGAAAAGAAGGCGCTTTTTAATACATGTATCACAATTATCTTAATCTAGATGTGATCAGAGTTCAGGGGACTTATAGTAATGATTGTGATAGCTCTACAGTAATTTACATATTTTTCTTGACTCTAAAAGATAAAAGCAAATTATTCCTGAAATTTCATTTGGTATCTCCTTCAGTTTTTTATACTATTATAGTATTCCTTATATAAAGGAATATATAAAGGAATAGTAAAAATATATCTGTAAAATTATACTGTTTAATTTTCTGTTAGAAGATCAAGAGGTTTGGTTTTTCAATCATGACTGTATTTTATCAGAAAAGGGAAAAAAGAAGAGAAATGCTCTGATTGTTTCCTGCTCCAAAGGTCAACATTTTGAATAAGGTGAAATCTTCCTTCCTCTTTCAGTTTACTCACTTAGGGAGCACAAACCCATCTCATCTAATGCAGATTCTTATGGCGTTCTCAGCATTTGAGAAATTTGTGAGTAAAACAGCAAAACCTAGAAATGATTCACATAATACATACATTTAATGATATTCAGCAGAAAACTGTTTTTCAACTATTGTAAAAGGAAAAATTTCCCTTCATATAATTCAATACTTTTCTAGCCTTTTTGGAATGTGTTTTCCAGACAAAGTTTCTAGGTGAAGCAAATGTCATAATAACAATTAGAAAGGAACCTTGTGTTCAAAAACATATATTCAGGAAATCAATATTAATATTCCAATAATCGGTTTGTATGTTAACTTGGGAAGAACTGCGTGCTAACTAGGAATTATCTATTGAAAATGAAGACTGTAATTCCAGCTTGCTGTTTGAAAAGGATTTTTGCACAGGTGTTTTCAATGGCACTCACTGGCATAGGTAATTATGCTTTAATTTCTAGAAACTTTTAGTCTGGCAAGATGTTAAGTATTTAAGTCTGTCCTATAACTTCCGATTTACCCTTGCATGGGCCTAAAATATTTTTGAGTGAAAACATGATATAAATTTCTGAAGAAGAGTTATCGTTTTAAAATTTTTACTTCAAAGTTTCATGGAAAAATGAATATGCAAACACCAAGATACCCGTATCTGTTCCTCACTGCCTGCTGACTTTACACAAATCTCTAAATTTTGGTGTGAATTATGCAAACATCAGATTATAATGTGCAGATGCTCTATTCACGAAAAGCAATTATTTCCTTTGTCACTAGATGGTGCTGTATACAGTTCTAAATAGACTCTTCTTTGGAAAGAAATTTTACATTGCTTGAGACAAGCAGCATCATCCTTGAACAGTCATCACATTGCTTGCAGGAAATTGGAAAGTAATATTGAAAGGCTGTAAGAATGTAACAACTTTCTACACTCAAAGTTTATGAGACAAGAAATAGAAGAATTAATACTTGTTTTTCAGAATGTGTTAAGGTATGATAAGCGAGAGAAGGATATGAATAAATCTTCCCAAGTAAATCTTCTATCACTCCATTTTTGGATACAACAGAAAACATAAGGACAAATATGAAAGAGGTGGATGAAAAATTAAGAGCATTAAAGTGGTGATTTTTGAACAGTGACTACCTGCTTTGAAAGTGATTGGTGGTGTGGGTGGGGGTGGGCATTGCAAGGGTAGTTCAGTGGTAGAATTTTTGCCGCCATGTGGGAGACCTGGGCTCCATTCCCGGCCCCATGGACTCGCTCCCACTCTATGCCAAAAGAGAAAAAAAAATCAACAAATGGTGCTGCAATAATGGAATAGTCGCTTGGAAAAAGAATAAAATATAACCTCCACCATACAGCATACGAATAAAAAAAGTGAGTGGGGACAATTAAGACTGCCAAAAGAAGACACTGTATTCCCCTTTCCTTTCCTGCTGAACATAAAAACAGTGTCATACTTGTCAATAGAATCTGAGTCCTTACATTTTACATCTGAAAATATAGGCACTGTGAAGACAGAAACATCCATTTCTGTTTTTTGTCAAATTCTCAGTGATTTTTCATCAAATGACTATTACACTTCTGCATAAGTATCCTCAGTGGCTTTCTACTGTAGATAAAATTAAATCCAGTTTCCTGGAACTACTTAAAGTACCTGGCTATGAAATATTTGTTATCAATTTGCCATGATATCATGTGTGGAAGAAGAACCAGGCTAGTAATTAACCATGCCATGAATTTAATTAGCAACAGTTAAGGTTTCTCTTTGATAGTCTCAATCATATTGGCAATAGATTTATTTCCACAGAGTGATTGATACCACTCTTAATATTTTTTATGAACTCTATTTATTGGGCTTTTAACAATTTTTATTCCAGTAGCTCTCTTTGAAATCATCACACAATTTTATTAATATATAGAAAATCTTTTTAGGATATATATACTTCTTGTTTCTCTCACTATTCCACACCACAAAAACTTTTATTCATTATTTCATTGCATTTTTCCAGGCTTCAGTTATAGAATGGGCCAAATAGAATAATTTTAAAAATGTATTTCAATATCCCCCTCTTCTTTCTATTCAAACTCTTAAAGGGAAATGAGAGTATGTCATAAATCCCTGTATCCCTAAAATTTACTCAGGACATACAAGAAATGAACACTAAAGGAAATAAATAGAAAAACTATTTATCTGGAAAGAATCAAGTCCAAGAGGGAAGATTGACATAAATACAACCAAATATACTGTGTTAGGCTGTGATATTGTCTATGACAGACAGAAGGACTGAGAAAGGTTAATTGGGTTGAAGGACCTGGGATTGCTTTCCAAAGGTGGCAATGTGTGGTTTAGGTGGGCAAGCATGTAGAACTTCACCTTGGGGAAGAGAAAAGGAAAAGCGCCATAACTGTCCTCTTGTGTTTCACACCTGGAATGCTCCCACCTGGCTGAGTGCTGCTCACCCTTTAGCAATAACTGTGACAACCAACAAAGTCTTCCACAAATCAAGGCAAGTGGCCCCACTGTGATTTCTAATCACACCTTTTACTTTTACTTCACAGAATCTTGATTTAATATTATTCATGAAATCATGTGAGTTGACTTGGTATTTCCTTCTAGAAAATAATTGTCAAGAGGGGCAGGGACTGTATTTATTTTGTTCATTGGTATATTCTCAGCACCTAGCAAAGTGTTCTGTATATTTTAGGTTCTCATTAACAGTTTGTTGAAAATGTGCAAAAGTAAAGAAATAGGTGAGTTCTCTCCTGTGGGTCAGGTAGTGTTAGAAGATGAAAAATGTAGAGAAGGGGGTGGATGTCGAAGGTTATGCCACAGAGCTGGGATTTTATACTACAGGTGACAGGAAATCATTGAAGGTGTTTGAGGAGTAAATTCACCAAAGTCATATGCAAAAGTATCACTGTCAAGACCTTATATTTAGCTTTTCTGGCTCCACAATTAACTTTTCCACAATAAAACCACTGAACCTGACAGAATATACTATATATATATATATTTTTTTTCTGCATGGGCAAGCAAGTGAATCAAAGCCAGGTCTCTGGCATAACAGGCGAGAAGTCTACCTGCTGAGCCACCGTGGCCCGCCCTATACATCTATTTTTTATAATGTTAGAAAAACTCTGAAGTGTTGTTTTATTAACAATATAATTATAAAATGTAGTTATCAGCAATATCATAAAAAAACCTTTCTTAATCTGAAATGTTTTTAAGGTAGTCTATTTTTATAACAGTTGTGCTGGTTTGAATTTGTCATATACCCCAGAAAAGTCATGTTTTTTAAATCCTCATTCAATATTGCTGGTTGGGATCTCTTTTATTATTTCCGTGGAGATATGGCCCAGGCAATTGTGGGTGGTAACTTTTGATTAGATGGTTTCATTGAGATGTGTCTCCACCCATTCAAGGTGGGGTTGCTTACTGGAGCCCTTTAAGAGGGAACCATTTTGAAAAGAGCTCTACAGCCTACAGAACCAACAGTGCCCACAGAGCCAGAGCTCTCTGGAGTTGAAGAAAAAAAATGCCCCCAGGGCAACATCAGGGAAGATGTTGGAAACCAGAAGCTAGAGACCCCAGAAGATTCCAGCTATGTGTCTTCCCAGCTGACAGAGGTGTTCCTGACCCATTGGCTTTTCTTCAGCCAAGGTATCTTTTTCCGGATACCTTAGTTTGGACATTTTTATAGGCTTAGAACTGTAAACTTGCAACTTAATAAATTTCCTTTTTAAAAACCATTCAATTTCTGGTATTTTGCATTCTGGCAGTTTACAAGCTGAAACACAGTCTATTCCAGAGAAGAATAGAAATCTAGGTCTAGTTAATCCTTATCCCTTCTAGTCTAACCTTCATTATCACATCAGTAGTTGATTCTTGGCAAATGTTAAAACACAGTCAGTTGATTCTTGGCAAATGTTAAAACACAGTCTTAGATGGTAGAAACTAATAAAACTATTTATGCATTAAAACTGTGTTGTCCAGTATGGCAGCCACTGGCCACATGTGGCCATTTAAATCCAAATTAATTAAAATTGAATAAATTAAAAAAAATCAGTTCCTTACACCTGCCACATTTAAAGTGCTCATAGCATTTTCAAGTGTTCTCTTATCACTGGAAAGTTCTGTAGGATAGTACTGTAGCTTAGAGAGTATTAACTTTAAAAACCACAAAAACGCAAAAATCTTCATAATGGTATCTTCTATTTTTGTAGTACTTTAAATATTTTTGAAATCCAATTTTCCTATGATGTTATTTGATTTGGAGAATGAATTGCTGAAGTAGAGTGTACAGGAAATATCATCATTGCCATTGCTAAAAGGAGAGAATTACGGGAGAGTGGTTCAGCTGAATTACCAACTTCATATTGGTGGCAAAGTCAGGGTTAAAATAGAAGAATTTTGAACTAACTAAAGACAACCTCCCTCAGTGATAAATCCATAAAAATACTTCTTTTTGGATTCTGGGACAAATCCCATTCTAAGAGAAAGCTAAAAGAAATGAGGAAAATGTGGGATGAATTTTCACCCTTGCTGAAATCATCACCCTGGGATTCTATGTAACAGTTTCTTAGCAAAACACTGCACGACAAGAAAAAATGGTAAGAGAAATATATGCATTTTAATTATATTGGAGGAAAAGTAGATAGGAAAGTGATCATCAGCAAATAATGTCAAGAACCCAAAATACCGTAGTCATTACATGCCAGGCTGTTTATCTGATTGGTTTTAACGAATGGATAAGTTTTAGGGAGAGAGCAGCAGCTTCCTAGTAGCATCCTTATAAAGTCTAGCATTTCCCAGTCACTCAGGCATCCAAGCAGCACTGCCATTTCATAATTCTCTAGCCTACTTTTGTTTATATATGCAAGCAAATGAGGGGGAAATAGAACAGGAAGAATAGACGAGCAGTTCTATTATGAGGATACACTCCATAACGTAGATTAACAGGAATAATTTGTTTTAACAAATAAAACAGTTTGCAAAATCTTTAGCTTAATATCCAAAGCTATAAATCAAATAAAAATCTATGGCTTGGAATAAAAAGCGCTACTCAAAATTTCAATTTGCATGAGTGGATGTTGTTTCTAGGTATACATAAGGAGACAATTGGTTACCACAGTAGTCATTTTGCACAACATTCACCCACAGTTTACATTTGCCTGTGGAAGTTTTGACTGAAGTCTTCAGGATATAAATTTAGGGATGCTGAGAACAGTTTCTCAGACATCACACTAAGTTGATTAAGTTTAATAAAGCAGGGAAAATTGGTAGATATTTTACAGGTGACATGAACATTTATTTAATTAATGAACACTTCTTTCTGGAGCATGTCTTCTTACTTTTGGGTTATATTTTGGCTATTCATTATTTTATTATTCATGACAATTGAAAGTTGCTAGTGAAATAATAAAATTAATTGGATTACATGCTGATGTTACTCAGCCTTTCCTCCCTCCCTCTCTCTTCCCATTCCTTCCTTTCCCTTGCCCTCCCTTTTCCAATCCTAGTTGCACCAGTTTTTCTAGTGTTAGTACGGGCATGATCAAGAAATAGTTGGATGAGATAAGAAAGAATAGAGCTAAGAAGTACTTTTCCAGAGGGGAAATTGGAGAGATGAGGTCTTTTAGTTGTCAGTAAGTTCCCTAATTCCACAATCGGTTCACAGATGTCTACATAGCAAAGGAAGATTATTTTTCTTATATATGTTAACAGAATACTCACCCTTTCTCTAGACAGCCTTCGTTATATTTATGCATGGTTAGCAATTCATGTAAATAGGGTGAACATATCATTTATCTCCAAACCAGAGACTTTTGATATTAAAAGGGGCACTAATTAATAATTATAAGGATACCAGGAGTATATGTAGGTAAAGTACTGGAAAAACTGTGAAGTATGTTTGCCCGCATCCTACTAATACAAGGTCAATATCAGAAAAACACAAATATGTTCTATATATATTGCTGACAAATGCATAATATAATCACTTGGTAATAAACATTGTAGATTACATTCAACCCTTTTGACCTGCGTTCTTCAAATACTTTATTTACCTTTTGGTGAAATGCAAGATTCTGTTACTTATAAGAGTCTGAGAGTCGAGGTAGTTAGAAAACAACTTTTCTTTCATTATTCTTAAGAACCTATGTCAGTGCTATCCAGCTTAAATTCTGGGGCTTCTTCCCTATGTGTCTCTGGGCTGCCTAGATTTATTTATCTTTGTGGTATGACCACACAACTTTAAAACATGGTCCTGGGCACTTGCTCAATATTCAAATATTGAATGTTCAATATTCTCTCAGATCACCATATGAGCTATATTACTACATGGCTATGTTTATGGTTTCTATTTTAGAAGCTCATTGAATAGTAGAGCATAAAAATACAGCATAAAATGTTACTATTCATGATTGTGATTTTTTCTTTTTCTGATTCCAGCCATGGTATCCCGGAAATAGTTAATAATTGTTGAACATTGTGAACCAGGGAGATTGGAGAGATGGGTAGAGATAGGGGTAGAAACAATGAGATAGAAATAGAGATGGATATAGAGATAGAGACAGCAGTAGATGTAGAGATAGTGATAGATTCAGAAGTCTGATATTTTGTTTACCTGCCATTTTTTTTTTTTACATAAGAATTATACAGGGAAATTCAGGAAAAGAGAAAAATATCTTACTCTACTCACTAGTAAACTTGCTCAGTGTCTGGTTTTTTGTAAGCAGTGCACACAGGTTTGTTCAATTAGAGAATGCCAAACATATGCATACAGTAGACTAGTTTAACTTCCAGCTCCTTTCCCCTCCTTATCTCTTCTTTTTTATATCGGTAAGGATCCTTTCAACTGAAAGAAATAGAACACACAAGCCAAACTGACTGTAATATTAGTGAGTATTTTTTGGAATTTATACCTGAATGTTCCAGAAGATGTATGAAGTGAAGGTGTGGTTGGAAAACATAGTTTGAAGGGCTCTGGTGCAAACTCATTGTGATTCTCTTAGGTCTGCATTCCTTTGTGTGCCACCTTTATCTTCAGGAAGCTTCTTTCATGGTGGCAAAATGTCTGTTGCAGTACTAGACTTTATATCTACACCTCATGCTGTCCAGGTGGAGAGGAATATTTGTGTAATGAAACTTCTAGACAAAATTTGAAGTTCTATGCCAATTGTGTGGGCTTGGCTAATCAGAACAAATCTTTTTGTTAAGAGAAATATTCTTTTCCTGAAGTCAAGGGTGCATTAGCCCAACCCCAAATTGCATGGCTGCCTCATTATAAGGAAATGATGTTTCCCAAACTAATTGCTGGCTCATCTTAAGGAGGGTTGAAGGGAGGAATAGATAGGCATGCAAATAATAAATATTTATACCCTAAAGATTTCCCTCTTCTATAATATCATATCATCCTTCTTTCACCAAGGGATTCCATGTTTTAATGTTCTATTCCTATCAAGAGAACCCCTCCCCCAAATCGCATTTGTTTTCTTTTTATCAGGAATATTACTGCTTTCTCGCTAATATCCAGTTCCTAATACTCATTTGGCCTGTTTTGATTTAGTCTCATTTCTCTCCTATCAATCCAAGGTTTTTGTTTTTTTTTTCAGTTATTCCACAGTTGGTTAAATCCTACTCTTTCCCATGCTATTTAGAGAGTAGTTGCAATATAGTTATTTTTATAAAAACAAGATCAGATGCAAGCAACAAATCCAAACGTTTCTTAAAATGACGTTGGCATACTCTAACTTAGTAACGCTTGTGGAACATATTTTTTTATTTGTTCTTGTCAGATTAAGATATAACAGAGGCAAATGTAGAATTGAGTATCTTCAATGAGCACAATAAAATACAATAACAAATATTCCAATATCTTTACCTGGATGCTAATAATAAATGAGAAACCAATCGCAGTGATTCCCCATGTTGAGTGGCAGGGTGACTGGGCAATTAAGGGACATTTTATTGAGTGAAATTTTAAATATGTTTTGATGCTTAAACTAGGCCAAAGAAAGTATTCTTTATGTTTCTATATAGTGGCAATGTAAAAATGTACAGATGTTGAAAAAGTCATTCTCAGAATGGCAGCTTTTTTTTTTAACCAATTATAGCATATCTAATATAATGTGTCCTTATTCGTGGAGGATTCAGAATATTGAGTTGCTTCGTGGCATTTTTCTGAAGATCAAATCTCATCATACAAAGTTCTAGAGACATTGGAGGGAATTTTTATCCTTTGTACAATCACCCCACTGAATTTTTCTTTTTCTTTAGATTACTCTTTTCCATGGTATTCTATTATCCTCTTTGTTTTAATTGAATGGAAAGTCCATAAGATAGGGATTTTTCCCCCATATTATTCATTGCTGTATCCTAGCACATACATCAGTTCTAGGATAGCTCAATAAATATTTCTTAAATATTTCTATTTAGGTACTACTAATAGATCAATAAATATTTCTTAAATAAGTGAGACTATTTTTGAATAAAATACTTGCTCCATGAAGATAATCAGTCACTCAAAATTTTAGGAAATGTTTTTTTGTGCCATTTTATAAAATGTTTACTTATTGATTATTTTATATTTAGTAGATATTTTGTTTAATTCATTACATTTATGAACAATTACTGTGGCTTATAATGAGGATGCAGCTAAGAAATTAATCCAGAAAGACACAATCTCATATTGGGCAATTTTCATAGATGAAGGTGATTTTCTAAGTAATTGGTTGATTATTCTCCCAAAACAAGGCCTTATGCTCAAGACAGTAAAGTAGTTAATAGGATATTATAAAACATTGTATAAAATTGTCATTGACCCAGGGAGGACTAAAAAATGTGACCTCTATGAAACTTTAGTTTCCCCAGTATTTTGGTCATTCTAGATATTGCAGACATATAGAGTATCTGCTCTGATAATAAGCTTTTATTCTCGAAAAGTCATTGGCTACATAATGGACCAAACATCCGACTGTAAGCAAAGAGCATCTTGTAATAATATTCTTTTAGTAGTAATAACATTTATCTCTTCAGGTCCTACAGTTGTTATCCCAGGCATTGTTTTATAGAGTCCACGAGTAGTAATAATCAGTTACAAATACCATCACCATTATCTTTAATAATCAGCATGCTGTAGAGAATTTTCTTGATTTTTGGCTGAAAAACTTAGAAGCCAGGCATTTATGCGATTGGCAGAAATAACATCTGCTTAATCTCAGGTCACAAGAATTGGTGTAGACAAAATAAGACACTTATCATTATACTACACTGCATTTACTAGCAAATGTTAAATTTATTTGTGGCAAATATCTTTGACAGCCCATTTCAAATTTAGCAACATTTTCTTCTTTTAGTATGTCTCAAGACTTCTTCTTACATCTATAAATGATGCAGGAAGAGAGTCATTTGATCTCACCTAAATTTTTTTCATATCAACTTTAGTACCAACATGGAAAAAAAGTTTAAACCACTGCCCACTCCTTGAGCTTTCTCTGAGAGCCTGAGTATATCACAAGTTTCATTGTCGTCGTGTATGTTACAATACGGTTCGAAGTTGGAATATGTTAAATATTTAACTATGGATTTTCGAAAAGGCAATAAGAAAATGGACAGAAGGTATGAACATACAATTTACAGAAAATAAATTAGCTTTAAGCATATGAAAAGCTGTTCACTATCATTCATAAAGAAAAGCAAATGGAATGATTACAGCTATTTTGAGCAATAAACTGTCAAAACCTAAAATGTTTAATACTATAGAATGGTATGGACTTGGGGAAAGTAATATTTATACATAGTGCACAAAGATTCTATAAGACACGAACTTTTGTTTCGGCTTTGATAATTTAATAATGACAGAGAGGTAATAATTGAAACAGTTATCAATTGGATGGGGATGACTGTAATATTCTGCAGCTATTAAAAGAGAAAGGTAAATTTACATGTGGTATTATAAAAATATCCCCAACATTTATCAAGAAAATGACAAATACAAAGTGCAGTATGGTAATAAATATTACTCCATTTATGTACAATGGAAAATATGTCTATATATTTTTTAATGTTGTAGTAGTTTGAAACTGTTATGTAACCCCTAAAAAAACATGTTCTTTTAATCCGTTCCTGTGGGTGAAGGCTTGTTGTAGGTGGGACCTTTTAATTAGGTTATTTGAATTGATATGTGACCAACCCCATTCAAGGTGGGCCTTAATCTCCTTACTGATGTCCTTTATAAGAGGATAAAGGACACACAGAAAAAGCCCAGAGAATTCAGAGAAGCCCCGGAGAAGCTGAGAGACATAGGAGGACCCATAGACGCTCATAGAGGAAACCACTGGAACCAGCAGATGAAAGCAATGAAACCTGGAAGCAAAGGACCAGCAGATGCCAGCCCTGTGCCTTCCCATGTGACAGAGGTGTCCTGAATGCCAGCAGCCTGTCTTCAGAGTCAAGGTACCATTTGTTGATGCCTTGAGTTGGAAATTTCATGGCCTCAGAACTGTAAATTGTAAGTTAATAAATTTCCATTGTAAAAGCCAACTCATTTCTGATATGTTATATTCTGGCAGCTTTAGCAAACTGAAATAAATGTATATAGACTCCCTCTGGAAGAATATACAAGAATATTAAGACCATAGCTTTCTCCAGGGAGATACACTGAATGATTCTGGGTACAAAGGAAAGTATATTTTCATTTTAATTTCTTTTTGTGCTTTTAAAATCATGTACACATATTGATTTTTTTCCTAATATTGAATTTATATCTTTTTAATGCACAAAATCAATGTATCATGGTTTCTGTGCACTTCAAAGCACATGTAAGCTAACATTTTCTTTTTGATTGATAGCTCTATCTCATGGAAAAGGAATCAACATAAGAAAATACAAAGATATTAGCTTATTTTCAGTGATATTCCCTTAAGTGAAGGTGGTTGGGGGGGCGGGTAGGGGTTAGAGTTAAGACAGAAGATTATGCGCAGAGCAAAGCTGGGCTACTGCATCAGAACCCAGGTTAGTGAGAAAAGGCTGCAGTGTTTTCAAAAGTATTTTCTGTTGATTTTAATAAATGTTCTTAGATAAACAACAAAATAATTTCATGGCCATATATATAATAGGCAAATGATGGTTTAAATTAAAAAAAATAGATTTCTTTACAAAAGAGATAACCTAGGACACTTGAAGTGTTCATAAGTGTTTAGAGATACTGATAGATACATTACTGTCTGAGAGCTTTGGGAAGTGTTAAAAAGAATAGAACTGTTTGGACATTTTTAAAAATTTTCATAAACAGAGATAATACCACTTTAATATGTTTAACATTTAATATTTCTAATAGTTAGCCAAGATGAAAAATTTAATTAATTTGCTTTAAATATTTAAACTCTCCTGGCAAATTTAGTTTGATTTTTTTGATACTTCAAAATTTTAAATAGCAAGCAAAATATTTATAGATATAGCTCTTACAAATTTATTACTGAATTTAAACTGAAATTCTTTTTAAAAGATAAACTCAACAGTTTTCATTTGTTTCTGTATTATTCTTCCTTTTCTGCACATTCTTAGATTTAAAACTAAACCAACTTAATTATTTTCTAAGGGTTGAAACAATTTTACCCAAAGGGAAATAATACACGGGATTCAGGCTCTGCATTATCCATCAACTGATGCTCTGTTGGGTGTATCACTTTGGTTGGATTTACTGAATCCTTATCTCTAGCTTGAGTCCCTATTATAATTCCATTTAGTTGGTTATGTTATGGAAGTCAGTTCTGTCTTTTTTAAAAAATCAATTTTTAAAACTTGGTGTTTTTCCCAGAAATGTCATGCACTTTTTTGTTTTTCATCACTAATGGTAAATAAGTATTGCCTAGTCATTGTATCTTGGCCTGGTTTGTAGTTGTTATTGGAAATATAGGTCTGTCTCTCTTATTAGTATCTCAGTATAATGAATAGAAACATCTAGAGCAGTGTTTTTCAACCAGCAGCAATTTTGCCCCGCAGCAGGTATTTGGCAATGTCTCGAGATATTTTTGATTGCCACAACTTTGGAAGGAGGGGCTACTGGTATCTAGTGAGTAACCAGGGATTTGTTTAACATTTTGCAATGCACAGGGTTCCCCTCAACGGGGACTAATGCAACCCCAAATGTCAACAGTATGAGAATTGAGAAAGTCTGATACAGAGGTTAATAAAACCTACATTTTTACGTGATTTTCAAACTTTAATGTGCAAATGAATCACCTGGGAATCCTTTTAAGAATAGATCTGATTCAGTAAATATGGGGTGGGGCCTAAGATTTGCATTTCTAAAATGATCTTATTTGAAACAATACTACTGGTCTGAGGACCTCCTAACAATTCATTCACTAAGAGATCAGGGAATCAATCGGCTTTTAGGCTTCATCTTTGGGACCCTTAGTTATTTTATCTTCTTGTTATCTATTCTTTACTCTCTTTTCAGTTGGTTGTGGTTTTGTGATAACCAGTAGCAATCAACTGCTGGACCCTGTTTCTTTCTGGATATTATATGGGAAGAGTGGCATTGAGCATTCTTGCATAATCTTTGCATAACTTCTATTTTTTTCTGGATCTTGTTGGCTTATTCATAGTTATTTGAGTTTGTTTCCTGGCTAACATTGCATGAAAGATAAAATGCGCTGGACAATAAAGGCGATGATATTTTTAGACTAGTTCAGTGGAGAGGACTTTCATTAAGGAGGAGCATCTCAAAGGAAATGAAGGGAGCTGGGGTTTTGTAAAAAAAAAAGGTGAACAAAGGAGCATTGGCAAGTCTCACAGGAGGCATGAGGTATGATGGAGAAGAGTAGGTCAGTCTTTTGCAGTTAGCTATTTCTGGTAACAGAAAGGGTAGAGGATTTCTTAACTATTGCTATCTTCTTGGAGTACAGGGCTCAAATTCAACAGTCAAATAAGAGAATGAAATTTAAATATAAATACTATGTATGACATATGCTCTCAATAGAAGAAATAAAATATACATGTGTATGAACATGTCTTTACATATTTAAATAATTAAAAATTGATGACTATATTTATCCTTATTATATTCCACAATTCCCTTTCAATACATTTTATCCAACAAATTGATAATTCAATCAGTTGGATTTGATGTAATCGGTTGAAGACTTTAAGGGAGAAGAGAGAATTTTCACTTCTTTAGTCTGTTAGCCTCTCCTGTGGAGTTCATCAGGACCATTCATCAGAGCTGCCAGCCTCGCAGCCTGTCCTGTGGATTTTGGATTCTCACATCCCCACAGTTGCATGATACACTCTTATAAATTTCATATTTACAGATATCTCCTATTGTTTCTATTTCTCTAAAGAAACCTAACACAGATGTTAAATTTTAACCCATGGTAACCATAACAAAAATAGCTGAATATCCAGATAGGTATGAGCTGGCACTCAATATGGTACGATACAAACAATAATAACAAATAGATAGAAAAGTTGGCCTTAACAGAAGTGAGGGATAAAAAAATTATAAGGCTTGCAAAGGCTAAATATCAAAATGGCAGAAGAAAGTCCTATGTTATCACTAGTAGCTTTAAATGTAAATGGATTAAGTTCTCTAGTTAAAAGGCAGACATTGACAGAACGGATGTAAAAGCATGACCCATCTATATGATGTCTGCAAGAAACTCACCTAAAATTAAAAGATACAAGTAAGTCGAATGTGAAAGGATGGACAAAAATATACGATTCAAGTAGTGGTCAAAAGAGAGCTGGTGGGCAATGGTGGCTGAGTGGCAGAGTTCTCACTTGCCATGCTGGAGACCCGGGTGCATTTCCCGCTGCCTGCCCATGTTCAAAAAAGGTTAAAAAAAGAGAGCTGAGGTAACTATTCTATATCAGATAAAATAGACTAAGTAAAAAAGAGTTATAAGGGACAAAGATGGTCATTATATACAGATAAAGGGGACAATTCAAGAAGAGGTAAAAATTATAAATTCATATGCCCCTAACAGCAGAGCACCAAAATATGTGAAGCACATGCTGAACAGACGTGAAGGGAGAAATTTATGGTTCCACATTAATAGCAGGAGAATTTCACACACTGCTTTCAATAATGGATAAAACATCTAGCCAGAAGATCAATAAAGAAATACAAGACTTGAATGATACTCTAAGCCAACTAGGCCTAACAGATACACACAGAACATTTCACTAGCAAACCCAGAGCACACACACTGCTCAAGTGCATATGGATCATTCTCCAGGATAAAACATATGTTATATCACAAAGACACAATAAATAAAAACGTATCGAAATCACGCAATGTATATTTCTTCAGCCATAATGGGATGAACCTAGAAATCAGTAACATTGAGAAATGGAAAATTCAAAAATACATAGAAATTAAACAAGATACTTTAACCTGTGGGTTAGAGAGGAAATCAGAAGTGAAATTAGGAAATATCTTGAGGCAAATGAAAATGAAAATACAACATACCAAAATTTATGGGATGCAGTGAACGCAGTGCTGAGAAGGAAAATTATATCTCTAAATGCTTATATTAGAAAGGAAGAAAGACTTCAAATCAGAAACCTAACCTTAAAACATGAAGAAATAGAAAAAGAAGAGTAAGCCAAACCCAAAGGAAGTAGAAGTAAAGAAATAACAAAGATTAGAGTGTAGATAAATGGAACAAAAAACAAAAAGTCAATAGAGAAAATCAAGAAAACCAAACATTGGTTCTCTGAAAAGATCAGTAAAATTGACAGACTTTACCTAGACAAAATAAAAAAGAGAGTAGATACAAATAATGAAAATCAGAAATGGAAAGGGGCACATTAGTTCTGACCCTCCTGAAATAACAAGAACTATAAAAGGATGCTGTTCTAGTTTGCTAGCTGCTGGAATGCAATATACCAGAAACGGAATGGCTTTTTAAAAGGGGAATTTAATAAGTTGCTAGTTTATAGTTCTAAGGCCAAGAAAATGTTCCAATTAAAGCAAGTCTATAGAAATGTCCAATCAAAGGCATCAGGGAAAGATACCTTGATACAAGGGGGCTGATAAAGTCCAGGGTTTCTCTCTCAAGTGGAAGGACACATGGCAAACACAGCCAGGGTTTCTCTCTCATCTGGAAAGTCATGTGGGAAACACAGCATCATCTGTTAGCTTTCTCTCCTGGTTTCCTGTTTCATGAAGCTCCCTGGGAGACATTTTCCTTCCTCATCTCCAAAGGTCACTGGCTGGTGGACTCTTTGCTTCTTGTGGCTATGTCATTCTCTGCTCTCTCTGAGTCTCCTGGCTTTCTCTCTTGTCGTTCTCTTTTATAAGATTCCAGTAAACTAATCAAGACCCACCTGAATGGGTGGAGACACATCTCCACCTAGTCCAGTTTAACAACCACTCTTGATTAAGTCACATATCCAGGGAGATGGTCTAATTGCTAATTCAAACATACAATACTGAATAGGGATTAGAAGAAATGGCTGGATTTATAATATGGATTTAGGATTAAAACATGACTTTTCTAGGGTACGTATATCCTTTCAAACCAGCACAGATGCTATGAACAATTGTACACCAAAAAATCAGATAAGTAGATAAAATAGATACATTCTTAGAAGCACAAAAACCAACATCATCCTCATTCCAAAACCAGATAAATATACTACAAGAAAATAAAATTGGATACTAATATCTATTATGAATATTATGAATATAGATGCAAAAATCTGTGACAAAATATTAGCAAACCAAATCCAGCAACATATTAAAAGCCTTATACATTATGATCAAGCAGAGTTATCCCTGGTATGCAAGGTTGGTTCAACATAAAATCAATTGATGTAATACACATTAACAGAATGAAGGGGAAAAAAACACATATGATCATCTCAATTGATGTTCAAAAGGAATTTGACTAAATCCAGCACCACTTTTTGATAAAAACACTTAGAATACTAGGAATAGAAAGAAACTTCAACATGATAAAAAAGTTCACAGCTAACATTCTCCTTAATGGAGAAAGACTGAAAGCTTTCAGGATCAAGTAAAAGACAAGGATGCCCACTCTCATCACTGTTATTCAGCATTGTACTGAAAGTTCTAGCCAGAGCAATTCAGAGAGAAAAGAAATAAAAGGCACACAAATTGAAAAAGAAGAAGTAAAACTTTCCCAATTTGAAGAAGATATACAATAACACAAACCCTGAAAAACTCAAACTAATCTCTTAGCCAAATAAATGAATTCAGCAATGTGGCAGAGTGCAAGATAAACACCCGAAAATCAGTAGTGTTTTTACACAAAATCAATGAACAATTGGAAGAAGAATTCAAGAAAGCAACCCCATCACAATAGCAGCTGTAAGAATCAGATATCTAGGAATAAATCAAGATATTGCTAGAAGAAATCAAAGAAGACCTAAATAAATGGAAGGACCTTCCATGTTCATGGACTGGAAGACTAAATATCATTAAGATGCCAGTACCACCTAAAGTAATTTATATATGCAATGCAATCCCAATAAAAATTCCAACAACCTTCTTTACAGAAATGGAAGAACCAATCATCAAATTTATATAGAAGGGCAAGGGTGCCAAATAGCTAAAGCCACCTTGAAAAAGAAGAATGAAGTTGGACGACTCACACTTCCTGACCTTAGAACTTATTACAAAGCTACAGTAATCAAAACAGTATGGTACCAGCACAAGGACAGACATATAGGCCAGTGGAATAGAATTGAGAGCTCAGAAATCAACCCTCCTACTTATGGCCAACTGATTTTTGAAAAGGAGGTAAAGACCATTGAATTGGGAAAGAATGATCTCTTTAGCAAATGATGATGGAAAAAAAGAGAAGGATCCCTCCCCCTCAACATATAACAAAAATCAACTAAAATGGATCAAAGACCTAAATATAAGAGCTATAAATAAGAACCTTGTAGGAGGAAATATAGAGAAGCATCTTCAGAACCTTGTTTTAGGCAAGGATTTCTGAGACTTTATACCCAAAGCACAAGGGGCAAAAGGAAAAATAGGTAAATGATATCCCATCGAAATTAAAAAAGACTTTTTTTTCCCCTCAAACAACTTTATCATGAAATGAAACTGACAACCTTCACAATGAGAGAATATATTTGGAAACCACATCAGATAAAAGTTTAATATCCAGAATATATAGAGGAATCCTTTAACTTAACCACAAAAAGATAACCCAATTTCAAAGTTGACAAAACACTTGATATCTCTCCAAAAAATATACACAATTGTCCACAAATCACATGAAAGCATGTTCAACATCATTAGCACCAGGAAAATACAAACTCAGGCCAAAACAATATACCAGTTAACATCTACTAGAGTGGTTTCTATTAAGAATTGGAAAGTAAGTGTTGAGAGGATGCAGAGAAATAGGAACATTCATTCATTGCTGGTAGCAGTGTAAAATGGTGCAGTGCTGGGGAAGAGGCGCTTGGTGGTTCCCCAGAAACCTACATATAGAAATACCATATGACCTGCCAACCCCACTCTGCGGGATATACACAAAAGAATTGAAAGAAGAGTCTTGAACAGATATTTGCATACCAATTTAGCAACATTATTTATAATTATTTATAGCAACATTATTCCCAATTGCCAAAAGATAGAAGCAACCCAAGTGTCCACCAAATGATGAATGAATAAAATAATGTGGTATTTACATAGAGTAAAAAATTATTAAACCGTAAATAGAATGAATTCCTTATACATGCAACAACATGGATAAACTGTGAAGACATCAAGTTGTGTGAAATAAAACAGGCACAAAAGGACAAATAAATTATTTCACTGATTTCAAACAATTAGAATAAGGAAGTAAGAATCTAGAACATTGATTACCAGGGGCTGGGGTGTGGATAGGGAATGGGAAATTAAGGCTTTAAATGTACAGGGTTCCTATTTAGAATGATAGAAATATTTTGGTAATGAATGGTGGTGAAGTTAGCATAACATTGTGAATGCAATTAATAGCACTGAAGCATATGTATATATATCTGAATGTGATTAAAAGGGGGAAATGTTAGATTGTATATATGGTAAGAGAATAATTTAAAAAATTCATGGACCTACATTATACAAACAGTGAATCCTAAGTTAAACCATAGACTTTAGTTAGTAATATAGTTATAAAGTGTGCTAACATCAATTGTAACAAATGTTCCACAGCAATGCAAGCTGTTGGTGATGGGGTAGTTTATAGGAATCCTGTATTTTATGCATTATTGTTCTGTAAACCTACAACTTCTTTAATAAAGAAAAATGTTTAAAAAAGAAAGGGGAGGAAAAAACCATTGCTAAATATAATCAATCTTTTCTTTTTGCATACGATTTCTCTATGTTCTAAAGGATTTTGTAATGCTTTTCACTGGGGAGAACAAACATTGGGTAAGGATATTACTACATTCCAGCACCTAAATATTTTCATTTGTCAGTTTATCCACATATTACTTTTTGTTTTTACTTTTATATTCCCCCCTCCAATGACACTTTTCTTTTCTTTTTTTTTTTAACTTTTTAAGCTTGAACTATTTTTCTCCAACCACTCGACTTGTGTACTTTAGATAACTTTCATAGTGTTGATTTTATTTTAATTAACAAATAATTCTTAGAAGTCTGCTCTTTATGAAGCACTATCTTCAGAGGAAAGGAGGAGACCAGGGAAGGAGTATGACTATTAAATTAAGACATTTCTGCCCCCCAAGAATTTGTATTCCTTCTTGGAAGACAAACATGCACAAATAATGCAAAGATATGAATGAAAATTAAATAGATTTCTGTGGGGTTTGGTGGAGGGGAATGTCTTTGCATGGTTTCCTCATTACAGCCTACCAGGAGGGAGAAGATGTGACATTTTTTTCCCCTTGGTTCCTTTGATGGATCATTTTCATATAAATAAAACAATCAACAAGAAATGATTCACTGTGAAATAATTAAGTAATTATCACACCATTTGGTATGAGGCAGCTTTACACTCTTAAAATTATTGAGGACTCAAAGAATCTCTGTTTATGTAGGTTATGTCTACTGATTTTACCAAATTAACAATTAAATTTGATGACAAAAGTTTTATTTATCAATTTATTTAAAATGAACCACAAACACATTACATTTTAAAATAAATATAATTTTGGTGAAAAAAATCTTTACAGTTTTTTAGCATCTGAGTTGAATTATACATCTACTTCTGGATACAAGGTATTGCAATATATTGTATATTCATGGTATAAGAAATAAAATACAGTCTCACATAGTTGCAAAGTCAGAAAATGGACAATAGAACAGATCCTGAGTTTGGGCATTTCCAAGAGTCCTTAGAGCAGGGTTTGAGAATCATTATTTAGTTCTACCCCTTCCTCCCAGCCAAGGATGCATGCAGATATATAAATAAATGAAGGCGGTGGTTTTAAAATAAAAAGTTTAAGTTTTTTAAGTGAATAATTTGCAACCTTCCATAACACATGACTTGTGACACTTCTTACATCAGTGCTTATTTGTCCACACTCACATGGACCTCTGCTTTTACAGAGGGGCTACATTTAAATCTATTTATTGGGTTTTGTTCTGCAGGCCTTATTTGCCTTTCACTATTTTCTCTATCTCTCATAAACCAATTACTCCCCCAGAAGGGACAGGAGATGATTATAGTATTAAGTCTCAATACTCATGAATCTAGACAAAATTCTTTAAGTTTAGCTTCTCTTTTTCTTTAAGTTATTTGCTCCTTGGATTCAGATGCTGCTTGAGTAAAGCAAAAACTGCAGTTTGATGTTATGTCCTTTTATATCTTCTAAAATAGAGACCAGTCTTCAAAAAGCAATGAATTGTTTCCCACCTTCCTACACCTCCATTAGCTATGTCCTTTTTCCTTCATCCAGTTAATAAAAACCCTGGGATCTTTAAACTTGACCTGACTAATAATTGCAGCGAAGCACATGGGTTCAGCTTTTTTATCTTATTTTTATTTAAGAAAACAAACAATACACTTAGAACCACTCCCCTCAAATGGATATCTTAGCTTAACCATAGGCATATTTAAATAAAGTCTCCACATAATCATTGTAAAACCTGTGTTTGTGCAGTAAGTTTTATAAGCCAATTTAAAATTAAGGCAACAAGGGGAAAAATCTACAAACTCAGATAGCAAAGTTCTTAAATTCTAAATATTAAACACTAACTTAAATAGCATTTAATTAGTTGTCAAAATTGTGAATGTTCTCAAAATATCAAGTAGAAGGTTCTTACAAATATCTATATTGCTACAGTAATGACTTGTTACTAAACATTTCCTGATTTCAGAAAAATATGAAGATACAAATATTTTTACAATTAACATATGAAAATCTTACCCACCTAAAATGGATATCTTACTTAACTTATCCATAGGCATTTAAAAAAAAATCTAAGTAATCATCATAAAGCCTGTTTGTACAATATGTTTCATAAACCAATTTAAAATTAAAACAAGGAAGGAAAAAAATCTATGCATACAGATATCAATGTTTCTTAAATTCTGAATATTAAACACTTTCTTGAATACCATTTGATTAACTATCAAAACAGTGCATTCTCAAAATATCAAGTAAAAACTTATTATAAATATCAACTTTGCTATGTTACTAAATATTTTCAAATTTTGATTTCAGAAATTTATCTTATCTAATATTACTATAGCTGCCTTTTTTTTTTTTACCTTTTTTTGTTGTAAAATATAACATATATATACACTCACATACACACTCAAAGAAAAGAAAGTAAAAGTCATTAATTTTCAAAGCACATTTCAACAAGCAGCTACAGAACAGATCTCAAAGTTTGTCATGGGCTACCATTCCCTCAACTCAGATTTTTCCTTCCGGTTGTTTCAAAACACTGGAGGCTCTACCAGAGTCATAATAACAGAATAATATAGTATTTGTTCTTTTATGTTTGACTTATTTCACTCAGCATTATGTCCTCAAGTTTCATCCATGTTGCCATATGTTTTAGGACATCATTTTGTCTTAAGGGTGCATGATATTTCATCATATGTTTATACCACATTTGGTTTATCTGCTTGTCTGTTAATGGGCACCTGGATCATTTCAGCCTTTTTTGATGTTTGGATTCCTGTTTCTGAATATTTGGCTTGCCCTGACCCTCAAATTGACTGTAAGAGTTCTGTTTTTACTGCTAAGGGGAGATATACTGATAAAATATTCACATTTATTTTCAGTAATATGTATTCACATAATGTATTACTAATATCATCATTAATTTATAGAAACTCATTAAGAAATATTACTTGACTTCTCTTAAAATCATGCATTTTTTAACATTTTACTAACAAAACCTGTATTATCTTCATTGTTGCTCAACAATCTGTTCTGTTATCTGCTATTCATTTCTATAACAATCCCATAAGCATTGCTCAAAACTCATCAATTCACAGCCTTACCTTCAGATAGCAGAAAATATTTTCATTTTAACTAAATCATAGCCATTCAACAGAAACACAACCAAATTCCCTGTGCCAATCTCAGTATCTTTCTGCATCTTTAGGCTCTCATCATGTCTTCTATTTCAAGAAACTCTGCCTTCAGTCCTGCTATTCATTCACAATGCCAACACATACCTCTATTTGTTCATTCATCAGGTATTGATGTAGCAAAACACTATTTTAAGAATTTTTGTGAATTCCTACATGGAAATATTTTCAAAGAGATATTCTTTATCAATAGAAGTGAAATGGAAAAGTGCACTGTGAATTAAAAAGAAGGCATGATTATATCTCGTGGCTGTCGGAGAAGGTGAATTAAAGATGGCATTGGAGAACCGGGCAAGATAGTGTGAGGGCAGGGCAAGACGGTGCATAGTGAGGTGGGGAATTTAGTTTGTCCTCCAGAGTAGCTAGTAAATAGCCAGAAATGGTACAGAACAACTGATGGGGGAACATCAGTCACCAGACACATAGCATAAACCAGTCTGTACCAGGTGGAACAACTGAGATCCGACAAAGAACTGCAAGTCCCCCCAAGCCATGGAAGCTGGCATCCCTCCCATACAGGCATGACAGGTTGGTTCACAAAAGGGAAAGGAAACAGATTTTACTAGCAGCAAGGGCTTAGCTCAACCAAGCTCCAATTGCAGAATTAATTAACAAATCCTGATTACCAAAAGCAGGTCCCCAGCACAGATAAACCTGGAATAAGCACTAAAGGAACTGTGAATCTTTCTCCAAGCAGGGGGCTGGGAGTATGTTGGGGGAAAAAAGCAAGTTTTTTGAATTGTATAGCACAAGATATTGGAAAAGGGCTGAACCCTAAGAAAAGGGAGCACATAGAACCAGGAGATGCATAGAGCCACATACCAACTTAAGCTCTTGATTGACAAACTTGAGGAGCAGGAGTCCAGCTCTGAAAAAGCTTTGTTGCTATTTTTTACTCCTTAAACCATTCATTAGATAGCACTTTCAGGCTCCTGCACTGCCTAGGCAAGGGTGGAATTAAGCTTGTATGAGAGACAAAATAACTAGTCAGGTGAAAGGGGTTAATTTCCTAAAGGGGGCATTTTACTCAAGAAAAGGGGGGCAGGGGCCCACCTCCAGTGGAATCCCTCCTTCAAGGAAGTCAGGCCCCTGAACTGAAAAACAGAGGCTGTCAAAGCCATCCTACTACCTCACCTCTGCCTCACTACCCACCTGACAGGGAGAGTCTGCTGAAATTAAAAGCACTGCATCACTTCAAGCTGGTGGGAAGCTGCAAGGAGATAAGCACCACATGCTGGGCAGGATAAGAAAAGTACAGAGTATAGAGACCTCATAAGAAAGCCTGACAACCTGCTGGGTCTCACCCTCAGGGAAAACTGATGCTGGCTACTCTTTCCTCCTGAGATGTGGACCTGTCTGGTATGGGAAAATCTGACTGGGGTCTATAATATCTGAGGAGATGCTCCTTAACAAAAAAACAAAAACAAAAACAAAAAACCTCCATATAGGTAGAGCAAGAAACAGAAAAACAAGAGCTGAAAAATTTTGATCAGTTAAATAGAACTGATGCTGGAGGTCTACAATAAGTTGAACTGAATGTCAAAGAACAGAAAGGGAACAAAGCTATCCAGCAAGAAAATCCTAGGTAAAAGAATGAAAACAAACCCCAGAATAAACTAATTAAGGAAATTGAATACCTAGATGCTAGCAAAAAATGAGTCGTAATAGGAAAATAGAAGACATGGCCCAGTCAAAGGAACAAACCAACACTTCAAGTGAGATACAGGAGTTGAAACAAGTAATTCAGGATGTTTGAATAGATATGGAAAATCTCACCAAAAGTCAAATTAACAAGGTGAGGGAGAATATAAGAAGACATTGAGTGAACAAAAAGTAGAACATGAAAGTCTGAAAAAACAAATCATAGGACTTATGAGAATGAAAGCTACAATAGAAGAGATAAAAAAAAAAAAGAACAATGGAAACCTACAATAATAGATTTGAGGAAGCAGAAAAAAGGATCAGTGAACTAGGGGACTGGATATCTGAAATCCAATAGCAAAAAGAAAATATATGGAAAAATATGAGCATGTTCTCAGGGAATTGAATGACAACATGAAGCGCATGAATATGTGTGGTATGGGTATCCCGGAAGGAGAAGAGAAGGGAAAAGAAAGAGAAAGACTAATGGAGGAGATAATCACTAATATTTCCCATCTCTTACAAAAGACATAAAATTAAAGAACCAAGAAATGCAAAGTACCCCAAACAGAATAGACCCAAATAGACATACTCCAAGACACTTACTAATTAGATTCTCAAATGTCAAAGACAAAGAGAGAATTTTGAAAGCAGCAATAGAAAAGCAATCTGTCACATACTAGGGAAGCTCAATAAAATTAGGTGTGTATTTTTCAGCAGAAACCATGGGGGTGAGAAGGCAGTGGTATGATGTATTTAAGAATCTAAAAGAGAAAAACTGCCAACCAAGAATTTTATAACAAGCAGAATTGTCCTTCAAAAATGAGGGGGAGATTAAAATATTTTCAGAAAACAATCACTGGGAGAATGTGTGTCTAAGAGACTGGTTCTGCTAGAAATAGTAAAAGGAGCACTACAGGCACATAGAAAATGGCAGGAGACAGAGGTCTGGAGAAGAGTGTAGAAATGAAGACTATCAGTAAAGGTAGAAAGAGAAAAGAAGTTAGATATGACATATAAAATCCAAAAGACAAAACAACAGAAGAAATTAGTGGCTTTACAGTAATAATGTTAAACATTAATGGATTAAATTCTCCAATCAAAAGACCTACACCAGCAGAATGGATTTAAAAACAGGACCCATCTATATACTGTCTACAGGAGATTCATTTTAGACCCAAGGACAAAAATAGGTTGAAAGTTAAAAGTTGGGAAAAGATATTTCATGCAAGTAACAATCAGAAAAGAGCAGGAGTAGCTATACTAATATCCAATAAATTAGACTTCAAATGTAATACAATTAAAAGACAAAGAAGGACACTGTGTTAATAAAAGGAACAATTCAACAAGAAGAAATAACAATCATAAAAATTTATGCACCAAGTCAGAGTGCTCCAAAATACATGAGGTAAACACTGCCCAACACTGAAGGGAGAAATAGACACCTCTACCACAATAGTTGGAAACTTCAATTCCCTACTCTCATCAATGGATAGAACATCTAAACTAGAGGATAAAAAAACAGAGATTTTGAATAATACAGTAAATTAACTAGACTTACAGACTATTACAGAACACAGCACCACACAAAAGCAAGATACACATTTTTCTCAAGTGCTCATTGATCATTCTCAAGGATAGGGATGGGTCACAAAGCACATCACAATAAATTTTAAAAGATCGAAATAACAAAAAACACTTTCTCAGACCATAATGGAATGAAGTTGGAAATCAGTAACTGTCAGAGGGTTAGAAAATTTCACAAATATATGGAGATTAAATAACACACTCTTAAACAACCAGTGGGTCAAAGAAGAAACTACAAGAGAAAACAGTAAACATCTTGAAGTAAATGGAAATGAAAATGCAACATGTCAAAATTTATGGGATGCAGCACCAGCAGTGTTGAGAAGGAAATTTTTTGCCTTAAATGCCTACATTTAAAAAGAAGAAAGAGCAAAAATCGAGGAATGAACTATTCACTTGAAAGAACTAAAGAAAGTGCAAACTAACCTCAAAACAAACAGAAGGAAAGAAATAATGAAGATTAGAGTAGAAATAAATGAAATTGAGAACATGAAAACAATCGAGAAAATCAAGAAAACCAGGAGTTGATTCTTTGAGAAAATCAAAGTGATGGTCCATTAGCTAAGTTGAAAAAAAAGTGAGAGGATTTCAACAAATAAAATCAGAAATGGAAGAGGAGACATAACCACTGACCCCACAGAAATAAAGGAGGTAATGAAAGGATACTATGAACAACTATATGCTAATAAACTAGACAATGTAGAGGAAATGGGCAACTTCCAAGAAAGGCTATGAACAACCAACACTGACTCAAGAAGAAATAGATTACTTCAACAAACCAATCACAGGTAAGAAGATTGAATCAGTCATCAAGAAACCACCTACCCCCCCACACCCCCAAAAAAGTGCAGGACAAGATGGGTTCACATGTGAATTCTACAAGCATTCAAGAAAGAATTAGTAACAACCCTGCTCAAACTCTTCAAAAAAATTGAAGAAGGACAGCTACCTAACTCATTCTATGAAGTCAACATCACCCTAATACCAAAGCCTTAGAAAGATACTACAAGAAAAAAAAATTACAGACCAATCTCTTAAATGTATACAGATGCAAAAACCATCAATAAAATACTTGCAAATCAAATCCAGTAGCACCCTAAAAGAATTATACACCATGACTAAGTAGGATTTATTCTAGATATGCAAGGCTGGTTCAACATAAGAAAATCAATTAATGTAATACACCATTATCAACAAATCAAAGCAGAAAAACTGCATGATCTTCTTGATTGATGCAGAAAAGGCATTTGACAAAATTCAGCATCCTTTCTTGATGAAAACACTTCAAAGATAGGAATAGAAGGGAACTTCTTCAACAAGATTAAGGGAATATTTTTAAAGCCCACAGCTAATATCATCCTCAATGGGGAAAGACTGAAATCTTCCCCTCTAAGATCAGGAACAAATAAGGATGCCCACTGTCACCATTGTTATTCAACATTGTGCTGGAAGTTCTAGCCAGAGGAATTAGACAAGAAAAAGAAATAAAAGGCATCCAAATTGGAAAGGAAGAAGTAAAATATTCAGTGTTTGCAGGCAACATGCTACTATATGTCAAAAATGCCAAAAAATCTACAGTAAACCTATTAGAGCTAATAAATAAATACAACAAAGTGGTAGGGTACAAGATCAGTGCCCGCAAATCAGTAGTGTTTCTATACACTAGTGATGAGGAATCTGAGGAGGAAATCAAGAAAAAAATTCCATTTACAATAGCAACAAAAAGAATCAAATATTTAAGAATAAATTTAACTAAAGATACAAAAGACATCTACACAGAAAACTATAAGAAATTGCTGGAAGAAATTGTAGAAGACCTAAATAAATGGAAGGGCATACTGTGTTCATGGATTGGATAGTTAAGGTGTTTCTTGCCTGCATGCCCAAGACCCAGGTTCGATTCCTGGTGTCTGCCCATGCAAAAAAACAAAAAAGTTATAAATATAGTTAAGATGTCAATTCTACCCAAATTGATTTATAAATTCAATGCAATATCAATTAAAATCCCAACACTTACTTTCCTGAAATAGAACAACCAATAACGAAATTTATTTGGAAGGGCAAGTTGCTCTGGATAGCTAAAAATATCTTGGGAAAGAAAAATGAATTGGGAGGACCCACACTACCTGCCTTTAAAGCATATTATGAAGTTACAGTGGTCAAAACAGCATGGTACTGGCAAAAAGATAGTTATGCTGACAAATGAAATTGAATTGAATGTTCAGAAATAGACCATCTCATCTATGGACAAGTGACCTTTGATAAGGCAGTTAAGCCAAGCCAACTGGGACAGAACTTCTTCAATAAATGGTGTTTAACTGGATATCCATATACAAAAGAATGAATGAGGATCCATATCTAACACCCTATACAAAAATTAACTCAAAATGGATCAAAGACTTGAACATTTGCACTAAGACAATAAAACTTTTAGAAGAAAATGTAAGGAAATATCTTATACATCTTGTAATAGGAGGTGGTTTCCTAGACCTTACACCCAGAGCATGAGCATTGAATAAAGAAATAGATAAATGAGATCTCCTCAAAATTAAACACTTTTGCACATCCAAGAACTTTGTTAGGAAAGTAAAATGGCAGCCTGTGCAATGGGAGACGATATTTGGAAGCCACATATCAGATAAGTGTTTAGTGTCCAAAATATATAAAGAGATTCTTCAATTCAACAACAAAAGACAAACAACCCAAATAGAAATGGGCAAATGACATGAACAGACACTTCTCCAAAAAGGAAATACAAATGGCTAAAAGGCCATGAAAAGATGATAATCTTCACAGGCTCTTAGTGAAATGCAAATCAAAACCACAATGAGATATCATCTGACACCCACTAGAATGGCCATTGACAACAACAACAAAAATGTGCTGGAGAGGATGTGAAGAAAGAGGCACACTTATCCACTAGTCAGTGGGGGTGTCAAATGGAACAACTGCTCTGGAAGCAGTTTGGTGATTCCTCAGGAAACTAAGTATAGAATTGTCATATGATCCATCAATCCCATTGCTAGGTATATATTCAAAGGACAGGAGGGCAAGGAGACAGACATTTGCACACCGATGTTTATAGCAGCATTATTTATAATTGCCAAGAGATGGAAACAGCCCAAATGTCCATCAACAGATGAGTGGCTAAACAAGCTGTGATATATACATATGATGGAATAACAGCTTTAAGACAGAATAAAGTCACGAAGCATCTAACAATGTGGATGAATCTTGAGGACATTAGGTTGAGTGAAATTATCTGAAACAAAAGAACAAATACTGTATTATTAATATGAACTAAAATTAATGAGTGAACTTTGAGAGTTGAAGTTAAGAACACAGTTTATCAGGAAATAAAAATAGAGTAGAGATTGGGCATTTGGTGCTGAAGGAATATAGATTGTGCAACAAGACTGACTGCAAAAATTCAGAAATCGATAGCACCATACTATCTGATGGTAGCACAATATGGTAAGTATACTGAATGAAGCTGAATGTGAGTATGATTGAGGGAGAAGGGCTGGGGGCCTGTATGAAATCAGAAGGAAAGATAGAGGATAAACACTGAGACAGCATAATTTAGGAATGCCTAGAGTGGACAATGATGGTGATTAAAAGTACAAATACAAAAAAATGTTTTGCATGAGGGAGAGAAAAGATTTAATGTCAACATTGCAAGGTGTTGACAATGGCTGGTATACAGGAAGAAGTACAATCAATGCAAGCTAGGGTCTATAGTCAGCAGTAATACTGTAATATGCCTCCTCTGAATATAACAAAAATATTATGCCAAAACTAAATGCCAACAGGTGGGGGTCTTGGAGGAGGGGTATGGATTCTTTGTGAAAGAAAGAAATGTCTTAATATAGATTATGTTGACAAAGGCATATCAATTTACTTAGATTGTATTATATGATGTGCAAATGCAAATAAAACTGTTTAAAAATGAACCGAGGGGATGCAAGCGTAGTTCAGTGGTAGAATTCTCACCTGCCATGTGGGAGACCTGGGTTCAATTCCTGGTTCATGCACTTCCCAAAAAACAAGTAAACAAGCAAAAAACAAACAAAAATTCAACAAATGGTGCTACAATAATGGAGTACTCACGTGGAAAAATAATGAAATGTAACCCCGCCATGCAGCATACAAAAAAAAGAACCAAGAGAAACAAGTGTAGAGAAAATGTGGAGAAAGAGATGTACTTATTCACTCACTGTAGGGAAGCTTAAAGGTGCAGCCTCTTGGAGGGCAGTGTGGTGGTTCCACAGGAGGCTAGGGGTTTGGTAGCCACATGATCCGGCAGTCCTGTTGCTTAGTATGTACCTGGAGGAACTGAGTGTGGGGAAATGAATGGGCATTTGTTCACTGTGTTTATGGCAGCAGTGTTCAGCATTCACAAAGGATAGAGGTGGCCTAAGGGTATAATGACTGAGGAATGGAAGGGGGAACTGTGGTGTATACATACAATGGACTGCTGAGGCGCCACAAGAGGGAATGAAGTTGTGAGGCAGGCGACTAGGTGAATGAACCTTAAGGACTGTATTTTGAATGAATGTCAGGAACAAAAAGACAAATATCATACCTCACTCATATGAACTAACTATAATATAAAAACTTGATGGAACTGAATTCAAGAGCATGGGTCATCAGTTTGGGGCCGATTGTAAAGGGTCTTAGATTGTAACCTTTTATAGCAATCATATACACAAGAGTTGTAATTGTTATTTCTAAATTCTGAGATAATGAGCTGTTTGTATATAACAACAGCTGGTCATTCTCCAAGACTTCATTTATTTATGTGACACCAGAGACGCAGAGGGAGAGCTCTGAAGCAATGAAAGTCAGCACCACCCCTTATAGGAACTGTTTAAAAAGTTGAAAAAGGAATCAGACTTCAACTAGAGATATGAGTAGTTATACCTAAGTGTCATCCCCAGAGAACCTCTTTTTTTGCTTAGATGTGGCCTCTGTCTCTAAGCTCTCTGCTCTACGTGGGACATGACTCCCAGGAGTGTAAGTCTCCCTGGCAATATGGGATAGAACTCCCGGGATAAGCCAGAACTTAGAATCATCTGGTTTGAGAAAGCCTTCCTGACTAAATGGGGGAAGAGAAAAATAAGACAAAATAAAGTTTCAGTGGCTGAAAAATTTCGGAGTCAAGAGGTTATCCTGGAGGTTATTCTTATGCATTATATAGATATCCCTTTTTGCGAAACTGTTGAGCTGTGTTTCACTAGCTTTGATTCTTGAAGATGATTGTGTAATGATATAGCTTTTACAGTATGATTGTGTGATTGTGAAAACTTTGTGTCTGATGCACTTTTTATTCAGGGTATGGACAGCAGACTTAAAATATGGATAAAAATAAATAATAGAGGGGATAAGGGGTAAAATAAATTGAGGAGATTGAAATGCTAGTGGTCAGTGAGAGGGAGGAGTAAGGGGTATGGGATATATGAGTTTTTTTCTTTTTTCTTTTTATTTTATTTTCTTGAATGATGCAAATGTTCTAAAAATGATCATGATGATGAGTACACAACTATGTGATGATATTTTGAGCCATTGATTGTACAGTTTGTATGGACTGTATGTGTGTGAAGATTTGTCAATAAAAATATATTAAAAAAATATTGAAGGAGACATAGCCTTTCACAGGTTCTTAATGGATAGATAGGGCTTGAACTTATTGAGGTAAGGGAAAATAAGTTTAGGAACTTCCAAGTGGAGGAGGCAAAATAATTAGAAGCAAAAGAAAGTGAATAAAATCAGTGAGGGATATAAATATATATATATATCCCATATACATTGAAGTATGTTTGATGTACCCTATTGTGAATTGGACTTTCTAGTAAATATTTTTAATATAATTTTTATTAATTAAAAAAAATTACAAGAAGTGCAAACATCCTTAATATATGCTCATTCCACTCTACATATATAATCAGTAATTCACAATATCATCACATAGTTGCATATTCATCATCATGATCATTTCTTAGAACATTTGCATCAATT